>APFE030817132.1:51371-113410 GCA_000404065.3 Pinus taeda | reverse complement strand
AAGGATTGTATCTTTGTCGTCGTTGATTGACTGACGAAGTACGCCCATTTCTTTGCCATATCTGCACACTACACAGTAGCACAGGTGGCCGAGCTGTTCTTCAGAGAGGTCTTCAGGCTACATGGTCTTCCTAAGACCATCGTCAGTGACAGGGACAGCCGTTTCATGGGCGGGTTTTGGCAGGAGCTTTTTTGGCTAGTGGGGACGGAGTTGACACCGAGTACCAGTTATCACCCACAGACAGACGGATAGATAGAGATAGTTAACAAGTGGCTAGAGGGCTACTTACGTAACTATGTCAGTGGGCAGCAGAGGGCATGGCTGAAGTCGCTGCATCTGGGGGAGTACTGCTACAACACTACACATTATATGACCATTGGTATGTCACCATTCTATGCTTTGTATGGGTATCATCCTTTATCTTTTGCTGATGTGATGTTTGGTGATAGCAAGGCTTCGAGAGCCAAGATTTGAATCCAGGAGAGCCAGGATATTCTCTGAGCTCTCAAGGATAACATGGCTACAACGCAGAACCAGCAAAAGTTGTATGCTGATAGGGGTCGGGTGGAGAGACAGTTTGAGGTAGGGGACATGGTCTACCTACGGTTACAGCCATACCGACAGTCGTCACTGAAGCAGAAGGGGTGTGAGAAGCTTAGGCCTCGCTTTTATGGGCCATACAGGGTGATACACAGGGTTGGACAGGTTGCATATGAGTTAGAACTGCCCCAAGGAAGCAAGATTCATAACGTCTTTCATGTATCATGCCTGAAAAAGGCATTGGGGCAGCAGGTGACAGTGACAGATGAGCTACCACCCATGAATGATGAGGGGCATTTGGTGTTGCAGCCGGAGGCTATTATTGATACCAGGGAGAGGCAGCTGCGGAGTAGGACGGTCCGGAAATTCTTGGTGAGGTGGAAGAATTTACCAGATGAGGATGCCACTTGGGAGAGTGAGAAATTTTGCAGCATCCATCACTTCAGTTGCTTGAGGACAAGCAACATTTTGCCGGGGGAGGCTATAATATTCCTAATTAGCTACGGCTAATTGGAATATTTGATTTTTGCACAATTTTGCCTTCTATAGTTAGTTATGAATAAAAAAGTGAGCAAAGGGTGACATAACTCACTTTTAGAATAAAAGTCACTTCCTAGTAGCAGAACGTTGTGACTTAAGGGGGCCAAAGGGGGGACGCAGAAATGGAGCCCACGCAGACACTAGGAGGGGCTGCGCAGTAGGGAAGAAACACGTGGCAAGAGAGGGACTGCGCTGGAGAAGGCGGGCCTTGGGATTGAGAGAGGCAAAGGCTATAAAGGAGAGAGGAGCTTCCTCATTTTGGCATTCAGTTATGAGCATTTGAGATAGTCGCTTTGGCTTACAGCACGCTAGCTGTTTAGCTATTCTGCAGCACTGTTTAGTGCACCGAGTGTCTTCGTTTGGAGATCTCACCCTTAACCCCGGGGGACTTCGAGTGCCTGCTCGGGCAAGGTATTTTCATTAGCATTTCAGCAGTAGTTTCATCAGCATTTCAGCAGTAGTACATCAGCCTTTTTGGAGTACTGGGCAACATTGAGAGGGATGACGCAGTTCTCTCTAGCAGGAGTTTTGGCTTGAGGGTTTGCATAAGGGTTTGTGCTGGGAGATTAAGAAAGGGGTCAGCCCTTGCATATTGGAGGGTTTTGGCAGAGGTTTCAGGCAGATTTCTTGGGGGGTTTCATTCAGTGACAGCGCAGAACCCCAAGGGGGTGATTTTCGGGGGTCGGCCATTCCAGGAAAGCTTTCGGGGTTTTTCTGGGTTTCTTGAGTAGAGTCTAATTCCAGAGTTTCAGCCTTTTCTGAGGAGGGGAGCAGCCCCAAATCCTCATTCGATTTCCAGCAGCAGCAGCAGCATGGTAGTTTTCTAGCAGCTGGGACGCAGATCAGTGTGAGGCCATTCCTTTGTTATTCTGAGTGTATTTCTTCACTTGCCTTGTGCAAGTTGAGGTGCCATCTTCTTGATCACCTCCTGTACTCATTTTATTGCTTAGTATAATAAAATGGCTTAGCATTTCTTGAGTATTTGTTTACGTTTCATGTATACATTGTTGTTTGCTACACTATCGTTATTTCATCTCTGTGAGTTTTCCGGCTATTATACCACTTGTACGTTTTTCTTGTTGGGGTTTGTTGGTATTTGGGAAATATTCCTGGGAAGGAATATTACAAGGAATCATCATCAACTATTGTCAAAATAAAACTGACCTCATGGTTTTCCTTGTACTCATTACCCAACTCAACAATCTTTGTAAATGATGACAAAAGTCTTGTAGCAATATCTGACTCTCCTCCATCCCAAACCCTTGTACCATCCAGTGGGAGTGAATCTATGCTAGCATCATCTTCAATAGGTATGACTTTTCCCAATTCGTCCTGGGAGGTTTGGTCATGGTCTTCACCTTCAACTACAAAAGTTGTCTCTTTTGTATGAGTTAATACCAACGTTGCACGAAGCAGGGACGCGTAAGCGTTATTTCCCAAAAATCTAGGAAGTGAAGCATCTCGGAAGCGTCTACTATATATATATATTTTTAATATTTTTATGCATTTGTATTTAAAAAAAACATCCAAAATACCAAATTAGTTGTAGAAGACATGAAAACATGCATATTTTTACATAAATCATGATAGATATGGCATCCATTGTACATCAATGATTAATTCCAACATCAACCATCTAGAAGCTAGATTCCTCTTCTCTTGTCTAGCCTTTGCCTCTACTTTGATTCTTTAGGGATATTACTCAACATTGCCCAATTTTGATCAAACAGCCTAATCCAAGCCTTATATTATGGTAGTGAAAGCTTAACATGCTTGATCAATGCTTTTGACTCAAGTGAAGGGTAGATTTTTGTTAACTCCATGACAAAGAAGTTCAACAATCAACAACACCAACACTAGGGTACATATAGGGCTCGGTGCTCTTGATTAAATGCCAATCACATGCCCTCATACATGATATAATCCAATGAAACGCCACATTTCCATTGACCCTGAAAACTGTTAAGTCTGCTGAATTTTGAATGGGATATAAAATTCTATTTTCTCCATATGAAGTTTGATGAGGTTGGAACCACTCTCAAACATCCTGAGTCATTTCATGGTAATATTAAAAATTTAAGTAATTAACATTACCATTAGGGAGCATCAAGGGGCACCTTGGGAGTGTTCAAAAAGCATAGTTCCTCACATAACAGTTCAAAATTAAAAAAAAAAAAAGCCCTGCGGAAATGTGTGATCCTTCTCTCAGATCTACTCGTGATCCGCAGTGGATACATGCTCGATCCTCCATAGATCCGTAATCGATCCTTTCTGGATCCGCGGATTGGGCCCCCACAGATCCATTTTTCCAAGAATGGCCAAAAAATGGCGGAACCACAGATCTGATTTTTGGATCCGCGGTTCTGCCAGAGGATCGGTGGCGAATCTGTTCGAGACGTGGTTCTGCCTCTTGATCCTTGGGGGGGAAGGGGACGGTTCCTGCAACTATGGTTAATACATTTCTCCTATCTTTATTTGAACTATTATTCTCCTTTGATTTCCCTTCAATCCTTTCCTCCTGGTCCTTAGATACTTTTTCATCTTTGGATCTACTATTCTTTCTTTCCTTGTTGCCTTTGATGATACCCATGCTTCCAAGTGCTCTATCATCTTTGCAAAGGTTTTGTTATAATCTTCAAATTTTTGGGCAAATAGTTCTTCTTGACTTGGAGGCATTTTTCCTTATTACCTTTAGCCTTCCAATTCTGGTCTTCGAATTCTTCTTCTTGATATCACCTTCATTTAGACTCACAACTGCCCAAAATCATGCTCTGATATCATTGTAACATACCCCTGGAAGTATCCCAAATTTTCCACTAAATTTCTGAGTTTTGCTTGAGATAGTCTATACTTCAGTGTTATTTCGTCAAACTGTTTGTCTGAGAATGGCTGCAGGTGCACTTTTAATATTGTTAACCCCAAACAGAGATACATAGTGCCCCAAAAGACTCATAAATATTCCAGGACAATCGTACGAAATTCATATTGCACTCAGGAACAAAACATACCATTGATATACATTTGAAAAGTCATAAATCTAAGAACAAACTGCAATTTCATTAACTAGAGATAAAAGTTACAGTGAGTAATATTCCAGTGGAACTTGGTAAGTGTTTAAGCAATATACATGTCAATGAATGGCCCTCTTTTGACGGCACCAACAATGTAATCTCTGTTACAGGCAACACCCTTTTACTCTCATGAATAACTCAGCCTCAGGAATGGTGATTCGAACTTCCAGTGAGCATAGAACTCAGCCCAAAAATATGTTGAACTTAGCCTCCACGAGATGACTGTATATATCATCCCATTTAGCCAACAAGATTAAGGTGTTCTTGGTCTCTTATAACAGGTGTAACCCAACCCTTTTGAGGATAGCTCTTAGCCCCAACACATCAACTGACTCGTCCAACTCACCATGAAGAACTCGACCTCCTTGCTTATCACTAAACTCGGCCCCCTTTAGGTTGGTAAAACTCGGCCCACTGGAATATCGTAAGACTCGACCCACTAGAATATGATGAAACTCGACCCTTTAAGGAAGCAGAACTCGACCGGCAAAGGAAGAATAGGACTTGACTTCTTATTAGCAAGGGAAACTTGGCTTATTGTTATAGAACTCGACCCCTCCAAGCAATGACTTCGAACAACCAAGGAAAGTGGCATGACTTCTTCAAGATAACTACGCTTTGAACCTCAACCACCACAAAAAACTCAACCTGCAAAGAGATTATAGAATGTCCAATATTAGAAGACAAAATTAACTGATAGCACCATGAAAACTTACTCCATCTCTATCATTTCTTCTCCTTAGTCCACAATGAAGCTCAATGTCGAATAAATATTTTCCCCAAAACCAGCTAAGGTGTATAGTTTCAACACCAAAATTAGCAACCAAAATGAGAATTTCCAAAACCCTAGACTCTTTCTCAAGAGATCTCCAAAATTCGAATTTTCAAGTGAGCAAATGCAAGAATGAGGAGAGACTCCTCATTTCTCTTTTCTTATAACTCACTTGCCTCTTTTGTCACTGTTTTACCTTTTTCTCCAATGAAACAATGAAAAGCACTTTTCACCTCTTTTATTAATAAAGTCACTGTTTATTAACTAATTAAAGTAACTTTTAACTTCCAAAAAATGCTTAATTCACCACTGTGATCACATCGGCCACCAAAATCCCCTTTTAATCATTCTATCTCGTAGATCTTTTCGTTCTATTTCCAAAGAGCTATTACACTAAGGTGTTCCTCGATATAATCAACCTAGAATCACACTTAAGTGTAAATAATTTAAATATGCCTAAATCATCAGAATGCAATGGAACTAAGATCGAACTGTGTGGCACTGATCCGGATAATCAAATATGGAAAGCGATCCCAGTCAGGCCCATAAAACTCCTCCAAAACCCTCTAGGTCCACCAATGGTGTAATCTTGCTCCTACAACCTGCTAACACAAGTTGTGGGAATCCCCTCTAACTACATCACAAGGCAATTAAAAAATTGGGGACATTACAGTCCTCCCTCCCAAAAATTGCTTGTCCTCAAGCAATGCCATCATCAACTGACATAGTGCTAAACTAATACCAGGATCCCAAATATGCCACTGAGTCACTCCATACCACATTACTGCCCAAACATAAATGAATCCCTCGATACCAGGGTCCCAAACCATCCTGATCAATTTGAAGCATCCCTCGTTCCACTCTTTTTCTGACAAGGTATATGCACCAAAGGTCCTTTGCACACTGCCAATAAGTAGCACATCTCTATAATGGAAAACCCTGATCGGCTCGTGGAGAAGTTTCCCTACTGGGAAACCAATCCTATGCACCTCAAGAGTGAACTCCTGAAGGTATACTCAAACCCTTGCAGAAAAGGATCCTCGTCCACATGAGCTAACCATGACCTCCTCTTGCTGATCCTATTGCCATACTAGTGAGGTGTCCCATATCATCAACGAATCAATGAGTGAAATGCTCTCCGTAAAACTGAAGTCTAATGGAAGACCTGAGTGATATTCTCTTATAAAGAACAACTCATCCTTAACAGTAGCTGAACTGCTAAGCCCTATAACCCCAGGGTCCCACCAAATGTTGAAATTTCTAAGTATTACCCGTTATAAATTTTATCTGTATTCTCTGGTTTATTTCGCCTACTTGTTTAATTACTAACAAGTTATTTAACAATATAAATTCTGAAATAAACACAATACAGCCTCAACCATCTACAAATCAACAACTGAAAGAAATGAACAAACACACAAGGGACACCATTATTTTTGGACAATCGTCCTCGGAAAAACCCAACTTGGGAAAACTGGTGCAACAGTTCTAAGGGTTTTATTATTAAGCGACTTTTCTTGAGTACATTGGGTACCAAATTGGCTCACCCGACAAAGATAAAAAATTTGGCAGTAATACCTCTCTTCAGAGGCAGATATTTTGAAAGTCTACCCCACAAAACCCTCTCCAGCACAATCTGAAGCACTGTGTCAACCCTCTTGGCCTTTGTGTCATCCTGAAACCCTCTGCGTCAACCATATGAGGCTATGCACAACCTCTCTGGCCCTCTGCGTCATTTCTGCAGCCTCTGCGTGGGTCACGCAGGCCCTTCTGGGCTTTGCTAGCCTCTGGGTGGTTCCCTTTGGCTCTGCGTCTGCCTCTCTGCCTCTGCGCTAGTCTTTCGACACTATCTTTGCCTTGTATTCACTGCCCCTCGCTGCAATACTGATCACTGGTTTGATTTCTCTTAGCAAACCCTGCTCTAGAAAATCAAATTGACCGATCACTCTGGTGTATCTCCAACTGACCCTCAAGCCTCCTCTTATACTTTTTTTGTTGAGTCTTCAACGACTGAGAGTACATCTCTAATCAACGACTAAGATTAGATTTGGCTTGATCCATGCCATTTAGAACCTTCTAACCCAGTTTTATATTAATATCCATTAATATTTTTATTTTCCTAAGTCTAGACTTAGGAACCCACTAAAAATATTAATTATTTTAATATCTCTTTCACTAGGTAGAATTTCCCCAAACCATTTCTGGATCTTGGAGATCTCAAGTGCTTTAGCCTCTCCACCAATTTTTATGGCTAGAGCACATCCGATGTACCCCAAATCAACACCAAAGTCTCCAAGAGAAACCACCATGCGAACATTGTGCTACTCTGATCATGACTGTCTGTCTACTATGTCCATACCAAATCAACATCTCCTATAAATCCTGACCACAATACTAGTAAGGGCTGAAGCCATGCCTATGGAGTCCATCTTGCCAAATCATCCCAACAATGTCAGAGACTACCAATCCATGGCTAGCCTTGATCCTTAGCAACAACAGGGAAAATTTGCCTCGCCATATTGTGTTAACCCAATAATGAACTAAATGACTCACTGTCATAACCCTTCATATCAAGAAATGGAGTGATCCATCAATCATTTGGATCCCTAGATCCCATAGCCAAATCGGAAGCTCACAACTCCCAATCCCTACTGACTGTTGCTGTGAAGTACTGCTAATTGTTGGAACCCATTCGTGCCTCATCTCTAATCCCTGTATGTAATCAATAAATGCAGGTGTCAAGAATCAACATGGTGCATGTCAAACTGCCTTGGTCTAGCCAAATCACACAATGAAACCTACTATCATGTCTCCTGATGATTTACCTAGACACTGCCTAGAGCATAGGTACCCTCCTATAAAAGAGGTCTACCATCCACTATACCTCATGCTCATATAATTCTTCAGAATGTCCGACCAAAGGTGTATCATGCAATTCCCTCACGATCATCTCCCTAAACATTAACTCAGGGGGATAACATATGCTACCTCTGCAGTAGATCACACCATCCCTAAGCATGTACCTGTCAACTCATGCACTGACCATAAGCATCAACTGGGAAGTCTCTCTCCTATCCATGATGTGTTGTGTCTCATCCAACTGTCTCGGGTGGGCCTCTCATGTCCTACTGCTTGTGATGAGAGGATCAAGGGGAAACAACCAAACCCTTTGTGACTCTAAGAAATGCAGGAGAGAAATAGGTGTGTGGGTACTCGAGGGTATGATCAAGAGTCCATATGGATACCCAAGGGTAGTCCTTTGGATGTCCCTCTCTACACCTCTGAGGCTCTGATTTGTTAATATCTCAATCGAAGATCACTCTTCAATGAGCATGATGCTCCCAGATGCTCATATGTCCCCTCACCAATCTTGGGTAAGCCAAACGTAATGGTTTTCTTGACATCCCTGTCAAAAGGTCTCCTTAGAGGCAATGCTCCTAGATCCCATTGTGCATCACCATACAACACTGCATACAACCATGTATCCTTGTACTCCTTTGCATACCAATGTATACTACGGCATATCTTTGTACACCATCAGAGACCACAGCCTACTGATGTACCACCTTGTATCATTTAGTATGCTGGATATACCAATGTATCAGTGACTCCACTAGTGAATCCATTGTGATGTGAATCACCCCTCCAACCCCGGAAAAATCTAAGCGGCATAACTCCTGAGTGATTTGGCTTCTTCAAGATAATTCACATTTGGTCCTCAGTGACCACAAACAACTTAGCTTGCAAAGAGATTATAGAATGCCCAATATTAGAAGATAAAATCACTTGATAACACCATGAAAGCTTACTCCATCTTTGCCATTTCTTCTCCTCAGTCTACAATGAAGCTCAATATCAAAATCTGAGTGATTTTGCCCCAACACTAGCAATTAGGGTGTATAGTTTCAACACTAAAACCAACAACCGAAATGGAGATTTCCAAAACCCTAGACTCTTTCTCAAGTGATCTCCAAAATTCTAATTTTCAAGTGAGCAAATGCAAAAATGAGGAAAGACTCCTCATTTCCTTTTTTTATAACTCACTTGACCCTTTTGCTACATTTTAACCTTTTTTCTCCCATTAAATAATGAAAAGCACTTTTCACCTCTTTTATTTAATAAAGTGGTGTTTTATTAAATAATTAAAGTCACTTTTAACTTCTTGAAAATGCTTAATTTGCCACCATGATCACACTGACCATCAAAAGCCCCTTTTTATCATTCTATCTCATAGATCATTTCATTTTGTTTCCAACGAGCTATTATACTAAGGTGTTCCTCCATATAATCAACTGAAAATTGCACCTTAAGTGTAAATAATTTAAATATGCCTCATAATAACTTTGTTTTACGAAAATCGTTGGAATGCAACAAAACCAAGATCGAACTATGCAAAACTAATTTTGATGATGAAATATGGCAAGTGATCCCAATTGAACCCATAAAACTCCTCCAAAACCCTTCAAGTCCACCAATGGTGTAATCTTGCTCCTACAACCTAGTTGACACAAGCTATGGTAATCCCCTCTAACCACATCACAAGGAAATCGAAAAATTGAGGACATTACAAAAGTTTATATATTATCTTCAAGTTGTGTTAAATCACTTAATCATTTCAACGATATCTTATGTCAAATCAACATGAACATGTGATGGAATCTACTCAACCAAGAAGATAACATAAGTTGAAAACAAATTTGCAAGTACAAAATACTCAAAGCACTAGAAACTTCATATATACGTAAGAGGTGAAATATAGGTACATATGACAACTTTATCACCCACTGGTAGAAATCGAGTGCTCTAATCCCTAGCTAGAGAAACCATAAGAAAAATCATAGCCACCAATTCCTAGTTATAATTTCACTCCTAACAAAAGCTGGCCACTCTAACAAAGATCCTCAACAAGTTAGGATCATCAATGACAAGTCCTCCTTGGCACCTACACTTACATTCCACAAGTATACAAGATGTTTCCTTCTCTTCTCATATGCAACAAGCATAACAAGTAGCATTAGTGTTTCCAAATGCCACAAAACCCTAGTATTTTTTCTCTCACAAAAACTGTAAGACGCAATACTTCTTTTACCCTTCTAAGGTTTATCACAAACACTAGCTTCTTTGCCTCCTTATGGTAAAACCCTAACTCTAGAATTTCCTTTAAACTTCCTCCAAGAACCCTATTCCTTCAAGACAAAGAGATGTATACAATGAAGAATACAAAAGAAACTAGTGTGCTCCACTCCTCACATCTCTAATATAAGTGTATGATCAATGAAGAAATGGAAAGAATCTCTCCCCCCTCTATTGATATGAGAGATGAGGGAAGCCAACAATACAAAGTGGACCTACTCTACTACAAGCAACTTAACTACAAGAAAATAGGCCCACATGTGAAGCAATCCAACTATAGGTAATACACATCAAGCTCCAAGGCATGCATGTCCAACAAGCAATGCTCCAAGGCTAAAGGCTCCTGAAAAAGGGTCCAATTCTTCATCTCCACAACCCTCCAAAGCTCCCATGCTACCACCTATTCCATGTATATCTTTAGGTATACCACATAAAAGTGATCACTCCTCAACCCAAGTGTTCTCAAGTCAAGTACAAGACTTCATACAAGCAACCAAATGTTCCCATGCCATCTAGGGCTCAAAATCTTCCTCTAGGATTCCCAATGCTACTCCAAAGCTAGTCGTCCTCTCAAGCAAGCAATCAATGTCCATGTGCCAAAGACATGAAGAAGTCATCGAGCTCCATAGGTCTCCAATGCACTCAGAAATAATTCCACACAAACATTAGGACAACGTCCAACAATCAATAGTCAAGCCAACTCCAATGTGTATGTCCACTTAACAATCAACGATCATCCATAAAACTTGCACTCCACATCACATGAAACACCCCCCAAGTACAACATAAACACTTTCAAAGTAACCATGAAAGCCAGTACTCCCTCATACAAGGAAAGTGTTTTCACTAATACCAATCTACTCCCTTTGCAACTCAACCAAACCTACCATTTACAAATCATAACCTACCACAGTCTTGCAGTCAACAATTGTCTCTTGGAAAGGAACTATCCCCCAAACATCGTGCTTCTTCATCAAAGAATCACAACTCACTTCCTCTATACAACTAAACGCCTCACAAAATGCAATATTCCTTTATAATTTTATTGCGTAAATTTTCCAGAACTTTTTTGCAAGAAATACTTCATGAAATTTTACCAAAAAACACCCTGAATTTGTCTAATAGAAATTGCCATTACTTAAATAAATATTTCAATTTAGCCAGAAACCAATAATTTCCAGTCAATTCATTTACGAGGTTTCCTCAATTTTTTTATGTAATCTCCTCTCGATATTTATTAATAAAATTAGTTGAGGTTGCAACACCAACTAATTTTATTAATAAACCCTTGTTAGTTTTTGTAACATCAGATGGCGTTCTAGTCTCAAACTATGTGGAGGGGCTAAAACACTTGAGTTCTCCAAAACCCAAAAATCGTTTATGGAAATTCCACCTAGAGATAGCACAATTAAATTAATTGACCATCATTTAAAATTTTCCTAACTTAATAAAATTGGTTAATTAATAGTAATTAATTGAGAAAGGTGAGAATTCTCTAAAATCTCACATGGATAGACTTGGAAATGATCTCAACCATCGATTAAGTATTATTTGTGGCCATTGGAGATTATAAGAGGAGGTCAATGGGTAGATGGAGAACCCACTAGTTGCAGATACTCAACAATTTAGGCAATTTGATTTTCCAGTGTTGGTGATTTAGCAGGAAAGATCGAGTGACAGGTGGCAAAGGGGCAACATAGAGATTTTCTGAAGGAGTTTCCAATTTTGGAGGAGTTAGAAAAGGAGGTTGAGCTTCAGCTCCAGGAGGTTGCACAAGGGTTTACGTAGAGCCTCATAAAGGTAGTTCGATTTGACTGAAGGGAAGGTCGTTTCAGGTGTTGGAGGCCAGGAAAATTTCCAGAGGGCTTGGCCAAAGACTTCCAACAGCGGAGACATGTAGGACATTTGATTCAGAGGGAGTTTCAGACTGAGCGTACAAAGGACTGCGCAAAGGTTGACGCAGAGGAAGAATTGGGACAAATTTTGAGCCCAGACTGAGCTAGGATTGCTTGGAGTGAGGGTAAATTTCCCTCAGTAAATTTTGCTAGTGTTTCTCTTGGATGGAAACGCCAATTTTGCGTCATTTTATTGTACTCAGAATTTCTGTTGTTGCATAATAATAAAACCCTCACTGTTGCACCGATTTTCCCACATTGGGTTTTTCCAGGGACAATTGTCCAAAAATAATTTACGTGTGCTAGTATTTCTTAGTTTCTATTTTTTCTTTCGTAGTATTTTTTACAGTGAAGAAATTGCAGTGTGAATAATTCATTATTTTGCCGTAAAAAAAACAAACTGCATAAATAATTTATCAATTAGAAGAGTTATTTCCGGGTGTTGCATTTCAAGGAATATTCACATTGTATCAGAGAGTAGTTGATAGATAGGAAGCTCAAAGTATCAGAGAGTAGTTGATAGATAGGAAGCTCAAAGTCGAAGAAAGGGAAAATTTCGTTGTTCAGAGGGAGAAGCGGGACACATTTTCCAGAGATTGTGTAGCACCTAGCCGGGAAGTGCGAATTGCTGGATAGAGTTTTGATTTTCTAGTTGCAGGTGGCAGGAAGGGTTGATTTGTCCAGGAAGTGATTCCAGCAGGCAGTAGGTGAGCAACTCAGTATTTGCACAGAGCAAATTTCTTTTCTGGGCACAAAGGGTTTGTAGCAGTTTACTAGAGCAGATTCAGTGTCGGGTGGAAGAGAAAGTGCATAAACTGAGGGGGTTTCTCTCAAAGGGTTTCTAGCTTCAGAAATCCAACAGTTTCCAGTTGCAGTAGACAGATTTTCTCACTCCAAAAGGGAGTGTGAATAACAGTTACAGCAGCCGAGCAGGGGAAAGAGGGAGATTTCCATCACAAGTTGAGTTTTTTACAGAGATGGCTTCAGCAGGACTACGAGATCATGACAAATTAGAGGGTGTATCCAACTATTGTATCTAGAAGGTAAGGATGTTCTTCCTATTAAACGAGTATGGTCTAAAGACGTGTGCAAAAAGCATTGTAGTTGTGCCTACAAATGCAAACCAGCGAGCTAATTACAATAAGGAGATGACCAAGGAAAAGTGATTGATTCTTGATGGAGTTCCAGATCATATTGTCTCGCATGTGGTGGCCAAGAATACGGCCAAAGAAATGTGGGACACTATTGCCTCACTATATCAAAATCCTTTTGAGAAACGAAAGATGTTCCTAAAGGAGAAGCTGAGGAATGTTCATATGCAGAAGGGTGAAGGTATAGATCCCTTTCTCACCAGAATTCAGAATATCCAGGATGAGCTTGCAGTCGTAGGTGAAGTGCCTCAAGCTACAGAGCTTGTGTGTTTGGCCCTGAACAGTGTCTCCGAGGAATGGGAAATCTTTGTCCAAGGCATTTTGGGATGAGATATGTTACCTGAGTGGGATAGGATGTGGTCAAATCTGCAACAAGAGGAGATGAGACGATCTCTAGTAAAGAGCCCCATCAACGGCAGTAGCAGCAAGGGATTGAAAGGTGTGAAGGAGGAAGACAATGTGGCCCTTGCATCAAAAGGGAAAGCAACAGGTCCCAGTCAGGGACAAGGCTCGCAAGGAGAGAAGAAGAAGAAAAAGGATCTATCCAAGATCAAGTGCTTCAGGTGAGGCGAGTTTGGCCACTACAGTACTCAGTGTCCTCAGAGGAAGAAGGACAAGAAGAAGAAGCAAGATCAGGTGACAACATCCACAGAGATAGGTCAGGTATCTTCCCAGTTGGAGGAACAATTCGCCGTGTATGCAGCTATTCCTCTAGTAGCGAGGTGGGGCGATATCGAGCTTTAGACCCAGAGTTGCGCAGAGATTTCGGTAGGGTCCTTGTTATATAAAAATTTAGTATCTTGTAAACGAATTAGTTAATTAGGGCATAAGGCATGATCAAAGATCATGCCCATTCACCAATAGGCATGTAGGGCTGTATTTAAGCTCGGGCCTCTCAACTTGTAAATCATCCATTCATATTCATTATTAATAAATATATATTTTTATGTCAATTGCTGGTTTTATTCGTCTCATCGGGTATCAGAGATGCATTCGACACTCCTGAAGCCTCGTTCCACTACTGTGACCGCTCCTATCCACAGCCATCGCCACCGCAAAACCTCTGGTACTGTCGTTTCCTTGCCTCACGCACCGTTTCGTCCACTGTCTCGTGCCTGTACTCTTGTTGCATCGTTCTCCATAGTCCACAGTCCGTCCTACCTCCCATCGTGTCCTTGACATCTTTGTCTCGATTGCTACACCTCTCGGCATGCAGTCCTGTCCACACATCATGCGTTCGTTCATCCTCCACTGTCCATCATCTTCCTTCACGCCGAGCCCACACCACCCTAAACGCCAAACCCTAGTTTCCGACTCCCATGCCACCATGCTGTATCCACTTCTCTTCCGTTGTTTGGACGTCCACCATCACTGCAACCACTGTCCGTGCTCCACCAGAAATTTTCCTATCCACCATTGTCATCACTAGTTCCCCTACGTAAGAGTATATACATTGTTGTGGTCATAGAAGCCGCCATCTGCCACGGTCAACGGACGTGACCAACAACCAAAGTTCATCGGTGGTCCCGTAAGGTTGGGGAGATCGAATTGATGATCCATAATAATTAAATTATAAAAATTAAATAATTTATATTATTTAAAAAAAAACAAACAAACAAAAAAAAAACAAAAAAAAAAACTGTATGTTATATAATTAAATTTTTTTTTTTTTTTTTTTTAATATTAAAAAAAAATAATAATTAAAAAAATAGTCAAATTAAGGAAGAAAGTTAAGTTGGCAGACAAATATACACCCCCACAAACCCATTCAATGTCATCGATGACAATAACCGATTTAGCAAAAAATTGGTTGACTTGGGGAATACGATTGCTAGTCACTACGATGATTTCAACCAAAAATTAGTCGATCTTGAGAGTAAATTTATCAAACATTCCGACGATATTGAGAAGCTACAGGGTACAACAAATCGAATAGAACAACAACTTGGGCAGAACTATATCAAATTCGAAATAAATCATAATCAGACAATGACGTTGCTGAACACTTTGTGTGAAAGGATGAAGGTTACACCTGAACAACTACTCCAAGATGATGGAGGCAATCAACATCACAATTCATCAGATTCAACAAATTCAGCAGATTCTCATGAAAAAGAAGAGTCTCCAAAAAAATCATCCACACACCGTCAAGGAAATAGTAACGCGACTTTTTCAAATAAGCAGCTCTGGAATACATTCACCAATCAATACCCTCTTTTCGCTCCACCGTTAGCGACGTATCAACGAAGAGCAAAAATCAAGCTACCCAAATTCGATGGTAACGAAAAATGTAGCGTTGCATGGCTGAATAAAGTAGAAGAATATTTTAAGATTTATGATATTGACAATAATGATGAAAAGATTAGACACGCTTCCATTAAAATGGAAGGTGAAGCATATAACTGGTATATGTGGTGGAAGAAGAAGACAATTGCCATCAGTTGGAGAAAATTTAAGGATGCATTCCATTGTCAAAAATGTTGTCGCACAGATTGTCTGGGCAGCGCGACAACGCTTAGACCGGGGGCTGTCACCTTGATCCCCGATCTCTCCATTTAAGCTGTCTCTCGAGGCTAAGGGGGGTAGATCCTATGGGATAAAAGAAGACCAACTGTGGACCAGTTGGGTTGGGAGACAGAGCAAGGCAATTTAGCACCTGATTGATTTTAGAAATTAATGTCCAGTGCCTTATGGAGTTAATGATTAAATGATTATTTATTAAATGTTGCGGAAATATGAACCTTGTAAAACAATCATTTATCATCAAATAACCCAAGCAAAGATGAATTTTGCCAAATGCGAGATAATTAATAAATGCACAAAGCCTTAATAATGATCCAGCAATTAAATTTCTAAATGCTTTAAACAACCATGCAATTTAAATGTTGACCAAATTTCAAATAGTTAATCTCCAGATAATAAACATTTTAAGCACATTTAACTATACCACAATAGAAAAAAGACTTTAAAAAGAATTTCCAATTTTTAATTAGTCTTTTTTCAGAATTTTTTAATTTTTTAAATATATATTTGTAGATTTTTTTATAATTTGTTAGATTTTTAAAAATTTTAAGAATAAAATAAAACAAAACTAAAGTCCTAAAATAAAATTTAAATCTAAATAAATCCTAAAGACTAACCTTTTTACCTTTTTTATTTTATGAAATTTTTATTTTCATGAATGAAAATAAAAAAAATAAAACAAAACTATTCTAAGCAGAAACTAAACTAAACTAAATCCCAAAAGAACTTTTTTATTTTTTAAATTTTAAAATTAAAAATCAGAAATAAGCTAAAATCTATTCTAAACTAAGAACCCAAAAAAATGAAAAAGGAACCTTGTTATCTTTAAAATCATTTATGATTTTTTATATTCTTATATTTTTTTATGATTTTTGAAATTCTAAATATAAGTTAAATAAAATCGAAAGTTAAATAAATATAAAAAGTAAATCTAAATTAAATAAAATCAAAAGTAAAAAAATAAAAAAATCTAATTCTAACACCTAATCAAATTAAATACATAACAAAAGAAAATCGAAATCCTTAAATTCTCTTTTTTTTTTTTTTAAAACCAAAACTACACTAAGCCTAAACTAAAACATGAAACGTAACTCAAAAAAAATTCAAAAAAGTCAAAACTTGCATAAAAGAAACAAATTAAAATATGAGCGTATTGCTTATGTGCAGGAAGCTGGATGACGGTGGGGGTTTATTGACAACGCAGGACGCAGGAGAAGTGGATTCGAAGGCTGCAAAATTTGGTACGTAGGGGCAGCGGGATTTTGAATGAAGAAAACACAACGTGATGGGGATGTGAAGAGCAGAACGACGAGTAGAGGGTACGATGGGGAACTCACGCGTCTATAGGAGATGAGGGTGTGCACGTTTTTGCAGGTTTGATAGCAAATGCGTAGAGCTGCAGATTGAGTTTGCAGGTGTATTGCGGAAAGCTAGAGAGGGAAATCACGCGTTCGAGCAACAATGATGAAATGGAGATTGTGTGAGGGAGAAAGGGCTCAATGGAATGGAGCGAGGGACAAATATGTTAGTGTAAATGCGTGCCAGTCAAGGGAAAGAGGGCTATGCTTGCTAACTCTGAGGTTTCTTGCAAGCTCGAAGAAAGTTGCGTGGGTATGAGCTGAGCGTTGGGAGCTCTAGTGTGAGGATGGCCAGCGGAATCAAGGGATTTGCTGAGTAGTGAAGCAGCGTGGAGTTGGAACGAATATGCAGAGGAAAGAGGGGCATGAGGGAAATGAGCTGCGGGAGGGATAAGACGCTGAGAGAACTGCGTGGAGTTGGACAACATTGCATGAAGGTTGATGTGAGTTCACTGGCGAGGAAGAAGTGTGGACGAAGGGGCGTTTGGCTCGCAGCTGAAAGTGGCAGCGTGAAGGGTGAAGGGAATCATGTAGAGAAAGAGGAGCTGAGGATGCAGATAGAGCTGAAATGGCAAAGGGTATGGCAACAGCATGCACAGCACAACTTGCTTTTTGAATTTTTTTTTCGAAATTCTCCTGCGAAGATGAAACCCCAGCAGACAAATGGCTTGGAAAACCTTGAATTTCTTCAGAAAAACCCTGCAAATTCTCTAGTAAATTTTAAATTGCCCTGCATTCAGATTTGTCTAATGAAAACCTCGAAAATTTTTCAAGATCTGTACCTGCAACCTGCAATGGCAAAAACAGAACACCCAGAAGTAAAATGTGCAAGAAACAAAACCTAAAAACCCTAAAACCAGCTAAATAATTACAGTAATTACAGCTCAGAGGCTCTAAATAGCCAGATTTGTCAATATGCCACATAAATATTTTCATAATTTTAAATTTAATGTGAGGTACTTCAGAAAACCCTTCATGCATTCATAAAAAAAAATTCAAATGATAAGCTCGGGATCAAAACTCGCTGGGTTCTTTCAGAAAACGCAATCTGGGAGTTGGCTGGTTCAGCCGAGAACTTCCCTTAACGCCTGGTAAACTTAAAATTAAGGATATCCTGCACAACTTAAATCAACCATTAACATAGAGGGAGAAAACAACAGTGAAATTCAGATCAAATGGAGATATTTGCCATCATATTTCAAAACTTAAACTATCATTCAAACTCCAGAGATCAGACAAGATACCTGTGCCTAAATCAATCTTCATCAAGCTATCATCAATGGCTGAAAATAAAGTTATGCAGAAAAATAAAACATCTTACAGCATTTCCAGAAGAGTAACACCAGCAAGATTTTCAACCCCAAAGTTTTTCTCTATTGCACAAAAAATGACTACAAGAGAGCTTTCTTTAGCACCAGACTCTAAGATCCAATGATCTTAAATGACCCCTGACACTCTATTTAAAGGAAAATTTCCCAACGGCTAGTTTGAGTGATCCATGTCAAAATGATCTCGACCATCGATGAGGATCAAAATCTCTTTTAATCTCATTCGTCGAAATTTTAAATGCATTTTAATATATTGAAAAATTAAAATCTTGCATTTATTCTTCAAAACTTTTGACTTATAATTATTTTATTATTTATTTTATTTTATTTATTTTATTATTTTAATTTTATATTTTATATTATTTATATTATATATATATATTATATATTATTATATGATTATTATTATTTTATTTTTGGATTCTCGAACTTAGCCTTTGGAAAAAACACCTAGGACCTAGGACTTGTGAGGGGATAAAACATTTTCTAACCCTCAAGACACTTTACATCATGACTTTTACAATTTTACATCTCAAAGGGGAAAACCCATTTGACATAGACCCTCATAGACCACCCAGTTCTGCGATACAAATATAATCTAGCAGATCAAGCAATTTGTAATAACCTAACCAAATAGTTAGGATTATTTCCAAATTACTTTTACATAAACTTGACCCAGCACACTAGGATTCCCCTAAGATTCTAATGACAAAATTCATTCTGGCTTTCGGGTTAGGCTGAAGGAAAACTCTGTCAATCATGGATCGGTGAGACAAAAAACCTTCCGGAACGTAGATTATCACTAGAAAATTAGGTTTGTCTAGGCAATTTACATACATGACACGGATCTGCTAAGATTATTTACAATTTACACATGCAGACTGGGTTTACAACATAACATGATCGGGTTGATGATGACAATCGAATGGCACGGACACGTCAATCAAGCGCTATCCCTTTTGCTGAAAAAGGGAGTGTACTGCTATGGGTAGTTGACACGTAGTGGTCAACACATTCTTTAAAAGATTCCAAGGTGTAAAGGAAGAAGAGTTCTTTTCAACACTCATCAAATTATGACAAAAAGGAAATGTGGATGAGTGCACCCGAGAATGGGAGACCTTAGCAACACGAGTACTTGGGTTATCAGAATCTCGTCTAATTCAATCATACATCTCTGGACTTAAAACTCATCTACGAGTAGAACTTGAGCTTCATGACATTACGTCAATAGAAGTAGTAAGACAAAAAACAAACGCTGCTGAAAAGAAATTCGAACATATACTATGGTCAAAACCGGAAAAAAGTATATTCGAGACGAAGAATGCCCCAGTTTGTGAATACGGATAATACAAGATATGTTCCACCACATCTTCATGAAGGCGAAAAATCTAACGTGGAAATGCAAAGGATAAAAGAAGGCAAATGCAAACGTTGTGGCGAGAAGTGGGACCCTAAACATAGGTGTGCTAAAGGAAAAGAATCGAAGAACCTATATAATTGTGAAGCAACTAATGATTCAAATAGTGATGAATCAGACATAGGAGTAGAAGATGCCCTAGAATTCCCTCCAGAACTAGATGACGAAAGTATTTCGCAAGTGTCACTATCAGCTATGACAGGTATATCACAAACCCAGACTCTAAAATTACAAGGACATATAAAGAAGAACAATGTAGTGGTTCTCATCGACTCTGGTAGCACCCACAATTTTGTAGATGCAACTGTGGCAAAGAGACTCAACATTTCTCATTTCCCTTACCCAACATGAAGGTGATGGTAGTTGACAGTAAGAAGATTGAAAAGGTAGGGAAATGCCATAAGGTCAAATTGCAGATTCGAGACTTTAATTTAGAATCCCCGTTCTTCATTGTACAATTAGGAGTAGATGTGGTCTTAGGTATCCAGTGGCTACGAACCCTAGGCACTTACTCTGCCAACCATCAAGAGCAGTTCATAAGCTTTAAATGGGAAGGGCAGAGGTACAAGTTATACGGACTCCAAGCACCAGAGAATCAAATCGTGTCATCATCCCAGATGATGAAGATGATTCGGAAAGGAGCACCAGCTTATGTAGTACAATGTCACCAGTTAGAAATGTTCTCTACAAACATGATCAACGAAGAGTCACCAAAAGTACAAGAGCTAATTCATAAGCATGAAAAGGTATTCCAAGACTTGCCCATGAAAATGCCTCCTAACAGGGAAATCGAGCATACAATAGAAGTCAAAGTAGGATCAGACCCCGTCAACATTAAGCTGTATTGATATCCACATCACCAAAAGACTGAAATTGTTATATTAATCCAAGACCTTTTAAAATGTGGGATCATCTCGAAAAGTAAGAGTTTGTATGTTGCTCCAGTGGTATTGGTAAGGAAGGACAGATCATTTAGGCTATGCATTGATTATAGAGGATTAAACAAAATAACAATTAAAAACAAATTCCCAATTCCCTTTATCGACAAAATGTTGGATGAACTACATGGTGCAAAATACTTCTCAAAATTGGACTTAAGGTCAGGCTATTACCAAATTAGAATCAGGTGGAAGACATACCAAAAACTATGTTCCGAACACACGAAGGTCACTATGAATTTAAAGTAATACCCTTTGGGTTAACCAATGCACCAGCAACATTCCAAGCCACTATGAACGAGTAATTCCGTCCATATCTTAGGAAGTTTGTATTAGTATTCTTTGATGATATTTTAATTTATAGTAAAACTTGGAAGGAGCGCCTACAAAATCTGGATAAAGTTCTTACACTACTAAAAGAGCATCAGTTCTATGCCAAGAAATCCAAATGCACCTTTGGGAAGGAAGAAGAGTATCTCGGACACATAATATCCCGTGAAAGAGTAAAAGTGGACCCTAATAAAATCAAGGCTATAAAGGAATGGACCAAACCAGTTAATATATCCAAGCTAAGAGGGTTCTTAGGATTGACTAGATATTACCGAAGATTTATTAAAAACTATGCACATATAACTGCACCTCTAACAAACCTTTTAAAGAAGAATTCATTTCAATGGAATGAGGAAGCAGGTAGGTGTTTTGAAGAATTGAAGTAAATTTTGTCTAAAGCCCTGGTATTGGCAACTCCAGATTTCTCTAAACCATTTATCATTGAGTGTGATGCTTCCGGATTCGGTATAGGCGCAGTGTTAATGCAAGAAGGGCATCCAATAGCTTTTGAAAGCAGGAAGCTCAATAAAAGAGAACGTCTTAAGTCCACATACAACAAGGAAATGCTCGCTATTATGCACGCATTGGCTAAGTGGAGACAATATCTTTTGGGAAGTAAGTTCTCCATTCGCACAGACCATAACAGTCTCTAGCACCTTCAACAAAAAACACTTTCTGAAGAACAACAAAAATGGATTGAAAAAATTGCCGCCTTTGACATGGAAATACTACATAAAAGGGGAAAGGACAATGTAGTAGCAGATGCCCTGTCTAGGAAGGACGAAGAACCAGCATTACTTGCAGTCTCAGTTGTTGTTCCTAAATGGCTTATTGAGATTCAAAGTGAGTATGCCAAGGATCCAAAAATAACTGCAATAATCAATAACCTTCCAGACAACTCAAAATTTGAATGGAAGAATGATATTCTATGGTACAAAGGAAGAATCTATCTGAATTCAAACTCCAAGTTTAAATCCAAGGTACTCAAAGAGTCACATGATTCACTGTCAGTCGGACACGTAGGATTCTTTAAAACTTATTACGATGCATGACAATCATTCTTCTGGAGGGGGATGAGTTACGATATTCAGAAATATGTAGCAGAATGCAACAAATGTCAAAGAAATAAAAGTGAAAATATTACGACAGTTGGATTACTTCACCCCTTAAATATCCCGAATCAGAAACGGGAAGAAATATCTATGGACTTTATTGAGGGATTACCTGTATCTGAAGGTAAGGATAAGATTTTCATAGTAGTCGACAGACTCACCAAATATGCTCACTTTATTGCAATGAAGAAATCAGAGTCAGCGAAACAAATCGCTGAGATATTTTGCAAAAATATTTATAAATCACACAGTTTTCTGAAAGTCATTGTGAGTGATATAGATGCCAAATTTAAGGGTAATTTTTGGAAGGAATTATTCAACCATATAGGAACCTACCTAAATATGAGTTCCGCTTACCACCCTCAAACAAATGGACAAACGGAGGTTGTCAATAAATGTTTGGAAGCCTACCTACGTTGTTACGCTACAAAAAAACAAAATAAGTGGGTTCATTGGTTGCATCTTGTTGAATGGTGGTATAACTCTACTTATCATACATTAGCAAAAATGACTCCATTCCAAGCTTTGTATGGGTACGAACCTCCAAAATGGAAGGATCTAGCTACCGTCCAGACAAATCTATCGGCTGTTAAAAACCAATTCGAAGAAACCCAAAAAATCGTCCAAAGCCTAAAAGAAAATTTAAATAATGCAAGAAACTACATGAACCAACAAGCTGACCGAAACAGAACCAAGAGAGAATTTGAAGTTGGAGAATGGGTATTTGTCAAGCTCTAGCCATACAAACAGTTGTCCTTGAAACAAAAAGGAAAAAATAAATTGGCACTGAAGTTCTATGTACCATACCAGACCAACAAAAAGATCAGCCAAGTTGCATATAGTTTAAGCCTTCCGGATAAAAGTCGTGTTCATAACGTCTTCCATGTATCCTGCCTTAAAAGAGCATTAGGCAACCATCAATCAGCGCAAACAACGCTTCCATCCTTAGATGATGAGAGAAGGGTCATTTTAGAACCAGAAGGTATCATATCCACCAGAGAAAAGAAGCTTCGATTTCGTGTAATCAAGGAATACTTGATCAAGTGAAAGGACTTACTAGAAGAAGAAGCTTCTTGGGAAACTGAAGTGTTTCATCAACAACACTTGTCGTTACACATGCTTTGAGGACAAAAGCATCTTTTGGAAGGAAGACAATGTTATATAAAAATTAAGTATCTTGTAAACAGATTAGTTAATTAGGGCACAGGTCATGATCAAAGATCATGCCCATTAACCAATATGCACGTAAGGTTGTATTTAAGCCCGGGCCTCTCAGCTTGTAAATCATCTATTCATATTCATTATTAATAAATATATATTTTGATGTCGATCGCTGGTTTTACTCATCTCAATCCTTCAAGGTAAGCATCGAATCTTGTTTCCTCATGGATCATTACCTGTGCTAGAAGGACCTACAATATTTAGTAGCAGGAGAATCGGTGTCAGTTGGTGTAGTCAGTTCTAGAGTGATAGTTGCAGTCAAACACTGAGGAGCATAGAGTAGTGTTGATAGCAGTGCATGAGGCACAATGTAGAATCAATAACAACATAATTCCCCAGTGACAAAACAGAGGCTACTAGCAGTCAGAGACTCGGGAGACAATTGCAGTACAAAGAAATAGTTGATTCAGTATTTTGAATGCTTCTTAGTTGCGGTGGTTGCATTAACAACAACAGTGAGAGGGATGTTATTTGTGTTGTAGTGTAGATGCAGAGTTGGTAGCAGTACAAGATGTATAGTGCAGTGTCAACAACAACAACATGGTTCAACTACAATTAGTGGAAAATGAATCAAAGTTAGCATAGTGGTTGGTGCACAGTAGCAGGCAGAGACATTTATCAGACATCAGTGGCGTGGGAAGATGTTATGGAGACAGAGTTGGAGAACCCCTTCCTTGCTAAGAGGGAGTGTTAGTTTTGTAGCATCAGATGGTATTCTAGTCTCAAACTTTGTGGAGAGGCTAAAACATAAGAGTTCTTCAAAACCCAAAAATCATTTCTGGAAATTCCATTTAGAGATAGCTCAATTAAATTAATTGACCATCATTTAATTTTTTTCCTAAGTCTAACTCAATGTTACTTGGGAGCGGGAGCGACATTTTCAGAAGCTCCCGGTTTGGGAGCGAATCCTAGAGCGAGTTTTTAAAAATATATATATTTTTTATATTTTTTAATTTTTGATACATATATGTCAACAAAAACATGTAGAATGATGAATTAGATATAAAAAACATAAAAAAACATAGATTGATCATTGAACCATATCACATTAATCATCTAGAAGTTATAATCTTCATCAACCATGTCCACAAGTTAGTAAAATACATATTACAACTGCAACATATTGAGTCTCGTGAATCATGATTCATCAATTTCAATCTTAAAGTTTCAACTTCAAGCTTTCAAAATTGAAAATTCAATATATAACATTTATCATCATTGATCACCAAAGTTGTACTTGTAAGCTAAGTTTATCCATTACAAGAAATAATATCTTATATATTTCTAAGTTCTAAGTTCTAACTGTTAACACGAAATGAAATGTTATAAAATGAAACATGAATAATGAAATGAAACAACTTTAGTCTTTCACGAAGCATCATATTCATAATTCACAATCATTACCAATGAGTTATAATTGCCAACTTCAAACTTCAAATTTTCATTGTCACAGTCATATATTGTTTCCAAAAATATCATTATGATATGAAAGAGTCAAGAGCCAAGAGTCAAGGACTCAAGACTCAACAGTTATGAAAACTAATAGAAACTAGAAAAGGCAAGTAAACTGTAAATCTACATGTGGCCCTTGCCACGAGAGTCTCCAGGAGTATATGCAAGTCGTGGTGGTCTTCTAGGAGTCTCCCGCATAGACCGACGACCAGAACTAGAAGGCACATGCCCTCCATGTCAGGGTGTAGATGGAGGTGGCGACAACAAAGGAACAAGACTCAGAACTCGAGCACTGCTACTGGATGGTGGAGGTGGCATGGCTGCTGTAGCTGCTTCATCTTCATCCCTTATAAGTTCCTCTTTTAGTTCTTCAAGATGTATAGTGCCATCCTCCAAATTGTCTTCCTCCGGGTGGTTGTCCCAAATTTTATATGTGGGATCCTCATAAGCCTGATCATAGTAATGACTCAACAACCTCAACTTGTAGTGCACATAAACCAAGCTTTCTGCCCGGTTTTCATTGAGTTTGTTTCTTTTCACATTATGTATGAAGCTGTAGGTGCTCCAACACCTCTCTGCAGAAGAAGTATTTACAACCTGTGATGGAATTTTTTTTTCCAATTTTGGCAAAAGTCCCTGGCCGCCATATGTTTCCCACCATGTGAGAAAATCAAATCTATCTCTGTCTTCCGTTGCATGGAAGTTACCAAACAAACCAGTGCTACTGAAGTATTTGCCTATTTCAAGGCGCACAACTGCACATTCCTCCTTGTCAGGTATCAACTTTTCTAATGCTTGCAAATATCCACTAGTTACCTCTGCATCTAAATGGGGTTTGGTCCTAATCCCACCCCCTGGTGCAGGTTGGCCCAACCAAGATGTAGAGTAGTATTTTGGCGTAAGGATATACACCAAGCAATGTAGTGGAAGATTAAGTCTATTCCACTGTTCACACACACAATCGTGAATCAGTTTGTACAAGTCAAGATCTCTGTTATGAAAAATATCTTTTATTTGCCCCAACATGGTATCCATCTGCTCATACACCTCGCGAATCACTGGTTTGTTTGTATCTGCAAACCGAATCATGTGATAAATGGGCTTGGTGAAATCCAATACTTGCCTCACACTTGTCCAAAACTGACCATCAAGAGCGGCCTCCTCCACCAGTTCAAAACCTCGCCTGTTAGCTGCATTTGTAGCCCTTTCCTTTAATACCTGCCAATGTGGACTTGATACCATGCTAGCCAATGACTCTCTTACCTTCAAAAGTCGCCTAAAGGTGAGGTAATAGCTACCAAATCTGGTCTTCGCAATCTTCAACAACTCCAATCTCGAGTGACTGCAGAAAAGGCCATGGGTATTGCTATGATTTGTAATAAATTTTATCATTTGTTTGCCTTTCTTGTACAAATCACCAATCCATTTGTATTGTGCATTTTTGTTCTTGACAACATGCATCAGAAGGTTCAATGTGTGAACCAAACAGCTAGACCAAATATGTTGGGGTATTTATCCTCAATAATTGCTCCCGCTGCCTTACAATTAGGAGCATTATCAGTGATGACTTAGATGACATTGTATGGCCCAATATAGTCAATTGTTTCAAGTAATGCTTCTGCAATGTTGATGGCGGTCCTGAACTTGTCTGAGTAATCATGTGCAGTTAGAAAGATGGCACCACTAACAGACACAGCAAGAACACTTATCAATGGCTTGCCTTTTACATTTGTCCATCCATCAGATACAATAGACACCCCATGGTCAGTCCAAGCACTTGTCATTCTATTCAAAGAATGTGATATTTTTGCTTTTTCATTATCAAGTCCAACGGTTCTTGCCTTGTCATACCCAGGGCTCTTGTACCCTTTAGGGGCATCATTTATGGCCGAAACCATTTCGTGCCAATAAGGTGAGCGAAGAACATTGAATGGTATCCCACATGCATAGAGAAACCTGTAAACCTTTGAATCCACATCATTCCTACACCCCTCATCAAGGAAATCTGATATGGTTCTATGCCTTAAAGCTGATGACCCTGTGCCTCCATATCCACTGCCTTGGGAGGATGCTGAAGGAGTTCTTTGTGCTTGTGATTGTGAGCTTGGTTCAAAGAAACCCCTTGCTTTTTTAGATTTGTATTGGGCTTCTTCCTCTTCCCTTATGTATTTGGCTCTATCTGCTGCTGACATAGCTGCACAAGTTTTGATTCCTATTTGTTTATCTCCATCCCATGGCCTTTTCCCACAGAGGTGTTTTCTGGCATGGGTGTATGAACTTGTGCAATTATTGTTGCAATGGGGGCAATGAAATTTAGTGGTTCCACCCCCTTTCTCTGCTTCAGGCCTGTTAACATATTTCCACAATGGGGTTTGGTCTTGTTTAGTTTTTTGAGAGTCATGTTCACCCTCCTCCAGCTCCTCCTCACCGGGGTTTTCATCAAATCCACTTTCTCCAGTTTCTTCATCCCCCTCTTTATTTTGGCCCCTCCGTTTCCTACTCTCCAGCACCATAATAACCATAAAAGTGACCAAGAAGAGGAAAATGCCAAGAAATATAGCCAGGTTCATGATGTTTGATATTTGTAGGCTTTTGAATCTGCAAAATTTAATGGGAATGGGAATGGGAATATGAATGAGAAAATTAATTTAATTTATTTAGATTAATTAATTTTATTTAGATTCATGAAATTTTTACTAAATAAATTAAACTAACTAAACTATATTAAATTACTACCTAACTAAGGTTTAAAATACTAAATTACTAAGTTACTAACGTAACTAACCTCTTTGCAGGCTTGCTTCTCGGCGCTTGCTCCTTGCTTCTCCTCGCTCCTTTGCTCTCCAGCTTCTCCTCAACTCATTCAAGTGACAATGAATTTGTTTTTTGCCCCCAAGTCATTTTAAATTTAAAACAATTTTTTTTTTTTAAATGATTTTTTTTTTTCGGGCCTGCGGATTTTTTTGCGCCCGAATCGCTCTTGGCGTCGCGCGTGTCGCTCCCAGAGCAATAATTAAACGATCGGGAGCTATCGCTCCGTGATTGCTCCCGAGATGTAATTTTTGCTCCGAGAGCAACGTTCCCGATTTTGGCAGGGAGCGTGAATTTTTTTTCGGGAGCGCGCTCCCGAGCCGCTCTTGCCCAGAGTGCGGATTGGGAGCGGGTCACCCTCCCTGGCTCAGAATTTGCTGATCTACTCTCAGTCTGCTACACAGAATCTCCCCAGCGCTGCCTCTGAGGCCCAGCGTCAGCCTTCTACGCCCTTTGCGTTAGCTCTTCCACCTCTACATCAGCCCTTCTAGGGCCAACACTGTCTCTCCTGACATTGCGTTGCCTCTCTGCTATGTATTCTTTAGCCTCGAATGAAAATCCCTTGCTGAACTACCCCTCACTGCAGCTTTGATCACTAACTCGATTTCCTCAGCAAACCTCGCCCCAGAAAATTTAATTCTTTGATCACTTGCTATATCTCCAACTGACCCTCAAGACTCCTCTTATACTTTCCCGTTGAGTCTTCAATGACCGAGATTAAGTCCCTAATCAACGGCTAAGATTAGAACTGGCTTGATCCTCGTCACTTAGAACTTTCTCACCCATATTTTATTAATACACATTAATATTCTTATTTTCCTAAGTTTAGACTTAGGAACCCATTAAAAATATTAATTATTTTAATAACTCCTCATCCGGGTGGAATTTCTCCAAACGATTTCTGGGTCTTAGAGATCTCATGTGCCTTAGCCTCTCCACCAATTTTCAAGGCTAGAGAACATTTGATGCTACCCAAAATCAACACTTATAATCTCTTGCTGGAGCATCAACAACCAAGATCTAATCGTGATCAATGGCTAAAATCATCTTAGACTTGATCCAAGTCATTTCTGGAAGTCTCTAGGGCATAAGTCGATTCCTCAATTAATTCCTTTTAACTAATCAATTTTCCTAAGTTAGACTTAGGCATTTTTTAATTATTGATTAATTAACTTAATTTAGTGGTCACTAAGTGTTTTCTCCCGAAACCTTGTCTGGGTTTTGGAGATGTTGTGTTCCTTAACCTCTTAGACACAAATCGAGACTAGAACACTTGTTTGATGCTACCAAAAATAGAACACTCTTTGTTAGTGAGGAAGGTGTTCTCCACTATAACAATATGTTCTCTGAAATAGACAAACTTAGCTCTCCCTAGAGCTTTTGTGTGTATATCTACCACCTGTTGCTCTATGGGAACATGTAGCTGGACTGCTCCACGTTACACACAATCTCTGATGAAATGGTATCTTATGTTTATATGCTTCGACCTATCATGGAACACTGGATTCTCAAAGAGCTTGATGCAACTTTGATTATCACAGTAGATATTAGTCGCCTCCATATTCTGACTGAACAGACTCACTAGCAGCTTTTGAAGCCAAATAGCTTCGCATGTGACCATGCTAGCTACCGTGTACTCTGTTGCTGCAAATCTTAGCGCCAAGGACTTTTTCTTCCTTCTACACTAAGATACAACCCTTGATCCAATGTTGAAGCAACATCCAAATGTGCTCTTCCGATCTACTGAATTGCCTTGCCAATCTACATCTGTATAACAACATAACCTGACACCATCACCTCAAGTATACCTCAACCTATACTCGACTGTGTTGTGCAAATAACTCAGCATATGCCTCGCTGTTGTCCAGTGCACTCTCTTAGGTCCCATAAACTGACTGAAAGTGTTGACCGCAAAGCAAATATCTAGCCTAGTGTTGACCTCAAAGATGAGGGAACAAATGAGTTGTCTATACACAGTTGGCTCAACGTCTTCATCCTCTGATGCATTGATCTTCCTCTAGTTTGTAATCATAGTTGTAGACATAGGCCTGCATTCCTGCATTTTAAACCTCTTCATAATCTCTAGTGTATCTCCCTTGACCAAGGAAGATCTCTTTGTCCCTCTGCCATACTTCCAAGCCTAGGAAGTAATGCATCAGTGCCAGATCCTTCATGTCAAACTCTGCTACCAAGTTCCTCTCGCAATCCTTTATGAGCCCCGATGACCCAGCTAGAAAGATTTCATCCACATACAACACTAGGATGAGTAGCTCACCCTCTATCATCAAATAGTAAAGGTTGGGATTTGCGTCACTCTTGACAAATCCCATTTTCTGCAAGTAGTTGTCTATTCGCTCATCCTAGACCCTAAGAGCCTATTTGAGCCCGCATAGAGCTCTCTTTAGTCTGGACATATGTGTGCCCCTCTCGTGTGCCTTGAAGCCCTTTGGTTGTTCGATGTATACTTCCTCGTCTATCACCCCATTCAAGAAGGTTGTCTTGACGTCCATCTAGTGAATCTGCCATCCCATTTGTGCTGCTAGAGATATAATGGACCGAATGGAAGTATATCTAGCAACTGGGATGAGGGTCTCCTCACAATCTATGCTTTCCTTCTATGCATACCCCTTTGCCATGAACCTAGCCTTGTATTTCTCCATGTTGCCATTTGCAGCGTACTTGATCTTATAGATCCATTGAGAGCCCACAACTGGCCTATCCACACATCTCGACACTACCTCCCACACACCGGTCGTCATGATAGAGCTATACTCTTCTACCATGGCATCTATCCACACCTGATGTTGTGCAGCCTCTTGATAGTAGGAAGGTTCAACAACCAGTGCCACCAACGCCTGGTACCTGTTTGCGTTCTCTTATTTGTCTTAGGAGCTCCAATGAGCTGCTCCACATCCCTCAATGTCTGACGAACTTCTCTGTTGGTTCGACCACTAGTGGTGGGAGGATCGACCAGCTCCTCATCTTGCATCTGCTGCTTTGTCTACTGCAAACTCATAGAATCTCCTGCCCCTGAGGTCGTGCTCATACTGGTAACTGTACTAGACCCATGTGATTGTCCTTACTGTTGTCCCTACAACTGCCCCTGCTACTGGGACAACAGAGCTTTTGTTGGCTCACTCTGATCACCTATTGGCATCTCACGAGATCTCTTGAAGGCTCTGTCCTACATGAACTTCACATCACGTCTCACGATAATCTTCCTAGTGCTAGGAACATAGGTCCTGCATGCTTTTGAGGTTTTTCTATACCCAACGAAGAACCCCTTCTCTGTAGTCTGATTCAACTTAGTGCGTTTTTCATCTAGTATATGGTAGTAAGCTACACTGCCAAAGATCCTACAATGAATAACATTTGGTTTCTTCCCTGAGAAGACTTCTTCTGGTCTTAGCTTCCCTAACGCCCTGTGGGGAACCCTATTCTGTATATACACTGTTGTCTAAGTCCCCTGACACGGGGATTCGAGATTCGACGGATACGGGGATTCGAGTGTCGAATACAGACACGTTGACCCCCCGGAACAAGACACGTTCAGATACGTTATATACTATTTTATTAAATATATATATCTATATATATATATATATATATATATTAAAAATTAGATATTTCTTACACAAATATCATCATGATACAAATTCATTGATTCAAACATAGATCTTCATCTAGATGTAAGTTTTACAAAGTAACATTATGCATACAAAATTACAAATACAATTGTCACATAAATGATAAATGATAAATTATAAATTTATAATACATATTCAATTCATCAATGATCCAATACGAGAAAGACAGGATAGTAAGATAAAGATATTGTAGTTTTCTCATTAAGTCATCAAAATCAAAATGTGTTACTGTTTACATAGGTACTGCAATGCCAATGGCAAATAGAAATAGAAAATACAAAACAACTACAACTACAAGTATACAAACCTCAAGGCAGTAGGTAGCTCATTACTCATGAGTCATCAATCCTCATAGTCATCATCAAAATCAGCATCATTGTCTTCATCATCATGGTCACCACTGCTTTCCTCGGCTGCATCCTCCTCCTCTGTATCCAAAGTCATCTCTGCATCTGCTGGTGTGGAGGATGACCCCTCTATAGTATCACCATCATCAAATTTGATAGGCTCTAGCACTTACCTATTGCTTGAATCTCCTTGAAAATGCTCCCACGCCCTTTGCTCCTTGCTCCCAGACACCCTAAACAAGTGAATGTGCAAATAGAATGGGGAAATATGCCTTTATAATGCCGCGCAGGTTCTTGATTTCTGGATTCGAAGTGTCTTGCTTGGACATGACGTGTCCTGGTTTTCGGACACGAATCCGCCCGAATTATGTCCGATTCGCCGGATTCGAGACACGTAGGGCCTGGGGGATGAATCCGGTTTCATAGACTATCGTGTTACATGCTTCCGCCCATAGAAACTTGGGAATGTCTTGGTCATATAACATAGTCTTTGCTGCCCCAACTATAGATCTGTTCGTTCACTCCACTACTCCATTTTGTTGTGGATTGTATGGAGTTGTCCACTCCCTCCTGATGCCTCCCTTCGCACAAAAACCCGTGAAGTCACTATCTGTGTACTCTCCTCCACTATCTGAGCGAAGCACCTTGATCTTCTTTCCTATTGCATTCTCCACTAGAGCCTTGAACTCTTGGAAGTGACTGAAGACCTCATCCTTGGTATTCAAGAAATAGACTTAAGTTTCCCTGGAATAGTCATCTCAATGAAGGTGACAAAATATTCATACCCTCTGAGAGATCTAGTGGACATAGTGCCGCAAATATCCAAGTGTATAAGCTACAACACACCATCTGATCTATTGTCACTTCTTGGGAAAGTTGCTTTAGCATATCTCCCAAGTATGCACCCCCTGCACACATCATCGTGTTCCATGCTTTATTTTGGAACATCCATTACTGTCTCCCTGAGCATCATAAGTGCTCCATGGTGTAAATGCCCCATTCTTCGATGCCATAGCTCATTCAAGCCTCTCCCACTACTATTGTAATCATTGTTGTTACTGCTAATTAGTGCCTTTGGGGAGTTGATCTACAACTTGCACAATATGTTGCTATAGACTTTGATCTACCTCACCTTCTTCCAACTATGGTGTTTGATGAATAACTTTTTCCCTACAAAGTAGACATCATATCCCTTATCCTGTAGCTAGGACATTGAAATTGGGTTCATACCTAAGTTACACGGGTATCGCTCCCAACGATTAGAGAGTGTGTACCCCACGCTTCAGTGCTCCTAGGAGCTTGGGAGCTGGTATGAAATGCTCCAAAACCGTCAGAAGCATTTGCAGGTACGTTGGAGCTTTCTGGGAGCATGATTGTGCAAAATTTGCCGTTTCGGGTACAAGTTTTGATTGGGTACTAAATTTGCTCTAAATGCAACTTCATCTCTTTCATTTTTTCTCCTTTAACACAACAGAGGCTTCAACTAGTTTGTTCATTTTGGTATTTACTTCATTTGTTTTCTTCTCTAGATCATATTTTGCTTGACAAGGTAGATGTTGCTCGAGACCAAGTGTCCCTTTTTGCTAAGAAATCTTTTCAGCATGAGTCAGTCTCCAATGCGACTACTTGACTACTTTGTGGTTGGATTTAAGCTTCTCGTCCAACTTTTTGTGTAAGAAATCACGATCATGATTTGCGGCATTGAGAAGCTCATACGTGTCATTTAAATTGCGATTCACTCAAGCTGCACAAAGTGAAGGAGAATTTGCATTTTCACGGTTTCCACAAATGTGAGTTTTCGTCTCCATAGATGCTGAAATGGAAAGAAGAAAAATGTTCGGTTCCTCCAAAGCCTCTGGAAAAATTGTGAGACTTGCTAATCAATATGATCCAATTACTGCTCTAGTTGACTAAGGGAACAAGTGGGTACTCGAAATATTGGTGTTCTGAACATTGGACAATTTAATGAATCTCACTCACTTTAATATATGTCTAAATTCGTACCTTACAAATTCATAATGTATTTATAAGGCTGACTTTGGACTTCCTAACATGATATTACATTCATTTTCTACCCCATTAATAGATAACATACCACCATATAGAAATGATAATTGTAATTTAAAAGAATTAAAAAATAGACATAGGATTTATTCGAGCTTTGTGTTAAATTGTTCATTCCGATTACATGAATATTAATTATATGAAGTTTGAACTTTGTTACTTCTAGCATATGCCCATTTTGGATGTTGTCAGTCTCATAGAAGGCACATTCTGTCTATGATTATATAATTAAATAAAAGGGGCACATTTATGATTCATTGATTTTCATTTATGTTATATGATCTTCATTTTCAGCCTTGAATATTGGAGTTATTAAGTATTTTGATTTATGATATACTCATACGTTAATTGTTTGTTTTAATTTGGTATGTACATTTAATCTTTATACTTTATTTAAAACAAATTATTTTATTTTATTTTTAATATATATTAAATTTTAATATATTATATTATTGCAACTCCCAACTTGATGTTTCCTATAAATTTGGTCAAAGCTTCTAGTCGTACCAACTTGTTCCCACATACTCAAAGCACCCACGTCCAGAAACTCATGCAACATAGGTTCATACCCAAGCCAGGCACATGCAACACATCTGTAACACCGCGGCTTGCTCCTAACTCCCTCTGAATCTCGATGGTACCTACTCCAATTGAAGTAAATTTACTTTTGTTTCCCATTTGAATCTAGAAGTCCATTTGCTCCCTCCTTATAGCTAGAGAAGTATTCTCTAACTCCTGTTGTATGAGTTGACGCTCCACTGTCTGTGTGCCAAACTTCCTAAGAAGTTGAGTTAGAGAGGCAAGCTATCTGAGCGAATTCATCTTCCAATCTGGAAGACAAATTAGTAGCCTCCTAAATGTTGAATCTTTCTTCGGCCATACTGCATAAATCTGAGAACTTTACTGGGGTAGTCCTGGGCATATTTCTATACGCTTTTCTCTTCCTGCCCTGCGTGGATCTATGGTTGTAACATTCGTTACAAAACTTCTGCGCCCATATTTGCTCTGTGAATCAACTAATCTTCTCACCGGAACTATTTCCCGGTAACCATACTGCCTGCGAACTCTACTCTTGGGCAAATCGAACTTTTCCTACACCTTGCCTCTAGAAATCAATTTCTTCTTAGCAATTCGCAGCCCTGGCTTGGCTTGCACAAATTTGAATCTCGTGCTTTAGTTCTCCCTCTGAAATTGCACGATCTGTCGATCTTTCGCCTTTGAGCCTCTAATTTGATCAACAATGCTCTGACACCTTGTGTAAATTTCCTTGAAATTGCAGCAATTGGAGTTTATTCTTCTAACTAATTTAGCAATTTATTTGTTTTATGGAAAATAATAAATAAATCACATTGCAATTCTTCACAATAAAAAATATTTTGCGGAAGTAAATCAAGAACTCAAAAATAGATGCACACACATAAAAATTGACACAATTATTTTGGGCTAAAAAGTCTCCAGAAAAAATCTGAAGCGAAAACTAGCACAACAAATGAGAGTTTATTTTATTATGCAGCAAAATAGAGAATCACAACTGCTGACCTCCTTGGCTCAGCTCCAAAAATTATATCTCAGCTGGGAAAATTATTTTTCCCTCAATCCAACTCAATTTGGCCATCGCTAGGAAACTCACACTTCCTTGGCAATTCGCACAGCCACACTGTGAGCACGCACTACTACCTCTTGTTAAATCAATTTGCCCTGGAAACGCTTCCAGGTGAGTCGTCCTACTTGTCTTTGCCTCTAGAAACAATTCGCTAGGCCTCCCTGTGCTTATTTCGGGCACTAGCAACTGAATCGAACCTTTCTGGACAACTCGCACTACAGAACTCAACCTCTTTGCTAGGTAATTCAACCTCCCTTCCCTGACCCTGGAAACTAGAAAACCACTAGAAACTTTCTCTGGAAATTCTCCCCGCTGCAACCCTTTCTACTCTCTAGCTCAAATTCTTCCTATGTCGAATATTGCATGTTGACCACTCAAATTTCAACTACATAATGTATCAAAGAATCCATGTCAAGCACATTCCATAATTTTCCATCATGGTCAGAAAGTTAGAATTTCATAACTTCATAATGATCATTCAACTTTAGCTCATCATGTTGTATCCAAAATTCTGCAACCCTATAGGGATAATGTAAAAATGATTCTAGTATGATAAATATAAAGCCATGTAACACATCTAAGTAACTTAAGATTTTCGCTAGAGATTTTTCACTCTAGGGAGTTTTTTTCCTTAGCTAATTATTTGCGTTTCTTAACACTAAATAATTGGTTAAGTTTTTCTCCCACACATCCCCCAAAGCTAGGGTGAGGCTTGATAGTAAGGTTTCAGGTGAATCCTAGTGTATAGAGTCGATGTAAAATGCCATACTAGATCATGTCTAAAATTTCACAGAATTTGGTTAAGTCTAAGTATTGATTTTTAATTGTCACAATTCCCCGCTGATTGGAATTTTTATATGTTATCTTGATGTAAAACATAAAAAGTGTTGTCTATAGAAGTTGTAGGGGGTATTAGAACTAAAAATTAGACCTCAACACCTCAACTTTCTATTTAGACACACTTGAGGGTTGAAAAATATGTCTAATCCACTCAAATTTGTATTATTTTCATTTTTTGGCATAAACTAGCAATTAATTCACTCAAAATTAGCCAGAAAATTTAAATGAGAGAAAAATAAAAATTCTCTCCAAGTGAAAATTATAAAATATGAGATGGAAATTCCCAAATATTAAATCAAGTCAAAATTTTGTGCGCATTCCATTTTCCAAAAAGCAGTGGTCCAAGGAAAAATTCGATGATCTAGAAAAGAAGTCAATGACCTAGCAAAATCAAATTTTTATAGGAATGGTCCATGGAGGTTATTTTGAATGAGGGATTTTTGAGGAGGAAAATTGAGAAAAAAAATTTGTGGTCTATGATCAAAACTTTGGTTAATCAAGCTCATTCTTCGAGGCAAATCGAACTCCTTCCTCAAGATTAGTGTAGTTCATCAAGGGGTGGGATTAATTTGACATGGATCAAGCTTTGAACTAGTCATTTGTTCAAGGAAGCTAGCCATTTTACTTGGAGGGAAGCTCCTCTCTCATATTTTCTATAAATTGAGCCTTTGGCTTCTCATTGTAACATCTTTGAACATCTAATCTTTAGAGGATTAGGTTCTTGGCTTTGGAAACTGTACTTTGTATTGGATTTTAAGAATAATAAAGCACGTCTTTGGGGGTAAATTTTGGTGGTGTTCTTCTTCCATGACTATGGTAATATTGATTCATTGTGCTTAATTTTCTATTGGGCTTATTGATTGTTATTTCCATTTGCTATCATAGATTTATTGGTGTATAGTTATCTTGCACTAGTATTTGGATTTGGAGAAGTAATCTAGACTTGGACGTTCTATTGGGTTTTCAGTTGAACCCCTAGAACTTCCTTTCATTGTATTATCCTATCCCATCTAAATCTAACAATATCTTTGAAATTGTGTGGAAATCATTTTATTGAATCAGATCTCAAGAGTGAGGGGACGTATTTGGTTAAACTAGCCAACTCTTGAACATAGAAGTCGAAGAACCCACTTTATTTTCTTTTGAAGACTTATCTAACGAAAAATTTTGCAGGGGTTTCTTGGCCATAGCTTGTGAAAATTATTCATATCAATTTACCTCTCCTTATTATTGTGATTTAACTGCACAATCTAGCTGATTTAGAGCTATTTATTTTTACCGAAGAGTGGAGTTTTACTCATGCTCTTTGGGAAAATTAATTTGTAAATCTTGCAAATATTTTGTATATATTTCTAATCCTTGTTGTATATAATTTTATTTCACTTGTGCACACTTGTATCTACACATCTACTCTCCTTGGCTTGTGCAAATCAGAATAAGGTAGGAGGGCTTGTCGTGGATCTTGAGATTGAAGAGAGAAATTTTTTGAAGCTCAAAGCCTACACAAATTTGAAATTTTAAGCCATTCGTTTGCCCTCCAAACCCCTACACAGATCTGTGTTATGTCCCTTCTCAAAAGAATTAGTCAAGGGGTGCAACAACACAATTTTGGCAGCATTTTTGGTTTAGGAGGAGGACCCCACACGCAGAAACTTAGGAACTATAGGCAGTTTGAATTATTTTTGGCAGCTAATGGAATGTGGGGGCCACCACATGCATAATTCGAATTTGGCCAAGGAGGACGTTGGAGGGAATTCGAGCTAGTCAAAGGAGGGGCCCACAAGAGGCCACGGGTGATAAAAGAGGATGGAGCTCTCATTTTGTAGCATTCTAAATATTTGACAAACAAACTCACTCTTGTACGCTCTGCTGCTTAGTGAATCTACCGACTGTTTAGCCACGAGTCTTCTACAAGGAAGATTCAACCTCTACTTCGAGGGAGTATCCGTGCCCGCCCTAGGGAGGATGTTCCACCGAGGTTGCAAGAGTTTCAGCAATGATTCACAGCTCAGCCAGCCCTGCAGAGGAAGGAACTGCATGTTTTCTGGGCAGCCATGAATACGCAGAGGTTTATTTAGCCAGCCAAGAGGCCCCTAACTTGCTGGGAGTTTCGGGAGCAAGGATGGTAGAGGGATGAGGGTATTTTACTAGTGTTTTGTAGCCAGCCAGCCAGTACACGCGGCAATATGCATTTCTGGGCAGAGAGACTGCGCAGTGGCCTCTAGTAGCAAATTTGTGGGGCATGATTGTGCAACCATCAAGGCCAAGGACCATCCGGGAAGCAAGGGATCAACTAGTATAGGTGAAAGCAGCATTTGAGGGTTGTTTACAGGTGGATTTGCGGGCTGTTTCCTACAAATCGAACTTGGCAATAGTAGCAGGAGAGCAACTCCCAAAAGGTCGAAAATCCAAAGTCAAAATCAGAGAAATTCCCTTCTGGGTTTTTTTGGGTTTTGTCCAAGGATTCTAAGGCTAAAAGGGCAGAATTTTCTAGGCAGTTTTTGGGCACATTCCAGCAGGCCGAAGTCAGCAGATCAGCAGTTTACTAGGACAGTGCAAAGCATAGTGGAGCAGCAGTTGAACAACTATTTTTCCAGCTATTCTACCACCTAGGTTTGGTCCATCTTGTCCTTGAGACAAGCCCAGGTGCACCACTCATTTATATATTGTACTCTTGCTCTCATATTTCATAATATATGGCTCAACAGTTCTAGTATTACAGTGTTTCATGGGTGTTTGATAAATGTTTTTAATTTTCCACTGTTGCATTGTTTGTTTATTTGGATTATCACATAAATTCCTGTTTAGGAACATTACAGTGGTATCAGGCCTAATTCTTGGATCAGCTGTGGGGTTGGTTTCCCATGAGAGGGGAAGACCAGGAGAACATCACTTACCGGAGGCAGAGGTATAGGAGCAGAGAAAGGGAGCTGGAAATTACACCAGACACGAAGGAAAGAGGGAAAACAGTGGCCGGAGAGGAGGAAATGACAGAGCCCAAGAACAAGGAGGAGATGGCTTTTGATAGCCTTTTGAGGGCTTTGAGTGACTTGGCCAAGGCGCAAAAAGACATGTTGGAAGAGATCAAATCACAGAACCAGGACAGAGCCACACCTAGAGGATTCTTGTGTGGAGAGACTTCAGGGGCTTCTCAGCCTTTTGATCAACCCTCACCAGCAGAGCAACGCCCTTTAGTGAGTGTGCCCACTAGGGCTACACTACCCTCTTTCGTGTCCATAACACAAATCGAACCAGCACGAGAGGAGGACACTCCCCAGGTGGGGGATTACTTCAGAGAGTGGCAGACAATGCACGAAGATTTCAAAGAAGCCCTCTCCTTCAGAGATTATTGCAAGCTCAAGCAGAGTGAGAGGAACAAGGGGTATGGAGGACAGGGAACCCAAAACTATGAGCTGCAGAGGACATTGGGAGGATGTACTTCCCTACGTTTGATGGCACTGCCAAGTGCACAGCCAGGGCTTGGGTTGAGAAGATGGACACATACTTTCAACTCAACTGAATGACGAAACAGGAGTCCATTAAGATGGCAGCGCTACACTTGGAGGGGGAAGCCCATGACTGGTGGTTTCACGACCTGACCACTTTGGGGCATGCCCAGATAGTTTCATATGAGGACTTCACTAGGAGGGTGATGGAGTGATTTGATTAGAGGGATTCAGAAGCATCCTTCAAGGAGCTAACACAACTGCGCCATACAAGCAACCCGGAGTAGTATTTTTTTGATTTTTTGCGTGTGTCAGTGATGGTTCGGGATCTGTCTAAGGCTAAGAGGGTATACACCTTCATTGAGGGCTTGCTTGAGAAGACCCTCTATGCTACAGGAGGCAGTGTCGTGCACTAGAAATTTGCAGGGGGCCATCCCCAAGACTAGAACGCCATTTCCTGCATGGATCCCTTTCCCATAGAAGGGGCATCAGACTAGACCCCTACCAACGAGGACCACATAGGGGAGGGGACATCTAGATGAGGAGACGCGGAAGGACCTCAGGAGGAGGAAACTATGCTTCACATGCAGGGAGCCCTGGGCACTAGGCCATAGGTGCACAGTGAGTAGAGCACACTACATTGAGGTCTTTTCTGACAGTGAGCGGGGGGACGAGGTGGAGCAAGATTGCGGTGGGACAGTTAGGGGACAGAGGACCACCACCACCACCACCTCCACAGGGAGGGGCATCTCTTGCCTCATTAGGGGGAGTCCTTACTTCTTTATGTGGGATTCCTAAGATTTTGACGCTCTGAATCAGAGGTATGGTACAAGGACAAAGGGTGTCGCTACTAGTGGACAATGGGGCTACCCACAACTTCATAGATGCACAACTGGTCTAGAGGAGGGGCCTCACCACGGCAAAGTTTGAGGGATTCTACGTCCTAATGTTGGGTGATCATACCATCCAGTGTACCAATTACGTGCCCTCCTTGACAGTGGTTATGGGAAACTACTCGATGACAAATCACTTCTTTGTGGTCAATGTGCCAGACACCAATGTGGTGATGGGTGTCCAGTGGCTGTATTCCCTTGGGAGAGTTATGACTGATTGGAGGAAACCTGAGATGGAGTTCATGGGGCCAGATGGAAAATTGGTGGTTTTGAGAGGCATGTAGTCTTATCCGCCTCAGACAATTTCAGCCCACAGGATGGAGGCAAATCTTCGACATTGGGACATCACATGGGCAGTCGAGTTGAGGATCTCAGAGGCTGGGGGACAGGTACAGTCACCACTGCCAGACATACAAGCTCTTTTGGACAGGTATGCAGTGGTGTTCAGGGACATTCCACCAGGGCAGCCACTAGAAAGAGGGTTTGAGCACACCATTGATCTAGAGCTGGGTATACAGGCAGTCATCACTACTCCTTACAAGCACCCCAAAGGCTGATATTTTTATTGGATCCTTCTCATCGAGAGGTGTAGGATTGATCTAAAGATCATCCGATTCCGATAAGTATTTATGGAGATATGAATTTATTTTGATCATGGAATTATTATCAAGCCGACCAGCAACTCGAGTAGGCTCAAAAGCCCAATAGACATGCGTATTCATCATCTACGTTTTAATATAAATAGGAGAGGACTTGAAGTCATTTGACATACACGTCATGTGATCTCCTTTCCACGTCTTAGGTTTTTGGTGAAGGAGAGACACTAATGAAGAATGCCCTAGCTGCAGATGAAGCCCTAGTCACAGTCAACGTAATACCCTAATTCATGGAGATATATATATGTTGAAATGGCATAGCATGGAGATATATATATGCACAACATTCAAGGGATACTACGTAGCTATATGTATGAACAACATGGAGATATATATACGCACAACATTCAAGAGATATATATACGCTGAAATGGCATAGCATGGAGATATATATACGCACAACATTCAAGGGATACATACGCAACTATATGTATGAACAACATGGAAACCTCAAACCTAGCCTAATACGCTGGTCACTGAGACACTAATACGTAGTTATAGAAACTCTTATGTATAGGTCATGAAGATACATATTCATAGCAAATGGTGGAGACCTTATACACTGTATACGCTGGTATGAGGGATGCTAATACGCAGTCATGAAGACTCATGGCCTTGAAGACAGATATGCTATCAATGATGTCATCCCAACGAACTTGTAGAGACACTTATACGCTGGTATATAGAGAAACTTATACGCTGGTATGAAGGACACTAATACGCAGACATGGGAGATATGTTCACACAATCATTGTCATGAGAAACATGTTCACGCAGTTAGAAGAGACATGTTCATCCTCTGCTCATGGATTGACATATAGCCGCTGCCATAATAACAGTGATCACATATATCATCTGCCGCTCAATATTATGACCTGTTCAAGTACTATGACTTGATGGGCAGTAATGTTGATGCATATAGCAATCAATGGTATAATCTAGAATGGAATTGTGTCAGCATATTCATTGACATGGCATGGCATAACATGGCATGGAAGACACACTATGTATAATGGCAGAGGGTAGCATGATGTATGAGATCATGAACATGGGCAGCATAATGATGCATGATGTATGGACAGCATGATGCAGATCATGAGCAGCATGATGTATGGACAACATGATGTAGATCATGGGAAGCATGATGTATGGGCAGCATAATGAGTAGATCATGGGCAGCATAGTGATGAGAGCATGAGCAGCATAATGGTACTACACGGTAAGGTGCAACAAATGGACGAGATGCAGCACTATGATAGGTGAAGGAGTCACCTTAGAGAATCAGTTGAAGAAATATGTCTTCAACTGATCTCTACAGATATCAAAAGTCAAAGTGTTGATTTCTATTGTAAATGTACTATCTCTCTCACTTTCTCTGTTGAACTTTGAAGAATATAAAAGAAGAATTAATGAAGGGTTTCCCCACATTGTGGGGTTTGTCCCTAGCTAGCGCCACATCCTGTGTCCTCTTATCTTGGCTTGTCTTCTGCGATTTATATTTATGTTCTATCTGCAATTTACTTTAATGTTGATGTGATTGTTAATCTGCAAAAGATAATGAGCTAACTGTGAAAAATTGAAATAAATTATTGTAGCATAGAACATACCTAAACTTAACAGGACGAGATAGAGAAAGCTATTCATGAGCTGCTTGCTTTGGGTCACATCAGGCCTAGTTCCAGTCCTTTTGCTTCTTCTGTAGTGCTGGTGAAGAAGAAGGATGGGACCCTCAGGATGTGCATAGACTACAGAGCCCTAAACAGGAAGACCCTCAATGTACCCCATTCCTCGCATTGATGAGCATAGAGGAGCCAAGTACTTGTCTAAGATTGATCTGCGTTCGGGGTACCACCAGATCAAAGTTCAGGATCATGACATCTAGAAGACAACATTCCCGTGCCACTATGGGCACTTTGAGTTTCTGGTCATGTCGTTTGGGCCGACCAACGCTCCTGCCATATTTCAGTCTTGCATGAACCACATCTTTCGGGGGCAGCTAAGGAGGTTCGTGCTAGTGTCTTTTGACGACATTCTGATCTATAGCTAGACATGGGAGGAGCACCTCCAACACTTGGAGGAGGTACTGCACATTCTGGAGGAGCAATAGTTCTATGCCAAGCTCTCCAAATGCGAGTTTGGATTGACAAAGATGCTTTATCTCAGGCCTATCATTGGAGCAGACGGGGTGACGGTTCATGAGGAGAAGATCAGGGCCATCTGGGATTGGTCAGTACTCTGAGACGTGACTACGCTGAGAGGCTTCTTGGGCATTTGCACTTACTACAGGAAGTTTGTCAAAGGGTTCTTGCAGTTGGCAGCGCCCTTGACCGACTTGACCAAGAAAGGGGCCTTCGCATAGACTAAGGGAGCACATGCCGCTTTCGATCGCCTCAAGGAGGTGATGAGTAGTTTCCCTGTCTTGGCACTCCCGGATTTTTCCTAGCCATTCACGGTGGAGTGTGATGCATCAGGGGTGGGAGTTGGAGCCATTTTGTCACAGGAGGGGCACCCCATAGCTTTCGAGAGTCGGAAGCTCCTACCGCATGAGCTGTCATATTCCATATATGACAAGGAGATGATGGCCATCATGCATGCATTGGCCAAGTTCCGCCAGTACTTGGTGGGCAACCGATTTCGAGTGAACACTGATCACAACAGTCTTCGACATTTCATGGGGCAACAGGGCCTCAATGACAGGCAGCAGAGATGGGTCAGCAAGGTGCAGGCCTTCGACTTTGATATTGAGTATGTGCGGGGCAAGCACAACGTGGTGGTCGATGCTCTATCCAGGAGACCGGCTGAATTATCTCTTATGAGCATCTGCCAGGTTTGGAAGCCTCAGCTATTGGTCGAATACTCCAAGGACAGGAAGGCCTATGAGGTGCTAGAGGGGACACATGCAGATGAGCATTACCGTGTGATGGATGAGGTCATCTATTACAAGGGGCGCATTTACTTAGTGCCCAACTTGAAGTTGAGGGAGAGGGTACTCTAGGAAGCTCACGGTTCACCATTGTACGGACACCAGGGGTTCCGGAAGACTTACATGGCTGTTCGGGAGAGGTTCACATGGAAAGGCCTCAAGGAGGACGTGTTGCAGCATGTAAGGGAGTGTGAGGCCTGCCAGCAGAACAAGGGGGAGCTTACTTACCCTGTAGGGCTATTACAACCACTTCCCGTTCCAGAGGGGAAATGGGAAAGTATCTCGATGGATTTCATCATTGGGCTCCCCATAGTACAGGGGAAGGATTGCATATATGTGGTGGTTGACATGTTGACCAAATTTGCCCATTTCTTTGCCATCCCCATTAGATTCACGGCTGCCTAGGTTGCCGAGTAGTTCTTCCGGAATGTTTTTAGACTACACGGACTCCCTATGAACATTGTTAGCCACAGAGATAGCAGGTTTATGGGTGGCTTTTGGCAGGAGCTCTTTAGGTTGGTTGGGACGGAGCTTACTCCTAACACCAATTACCACCCTTAGACGGACGACCAGATAGAGAGGGTCAACCAGTGGTTGGAGGGGTACTTGAGGCACTATGTGACGGATCAGCAGAAGACGTTGATTCGGTGGTTGCACTTGGGCGAGTTTTGCTACAACATCACGCACCACATGTCTATTGGTATGACTCCTTTCCGTACCCTCTATGGTTATGATGCTCTAACTTTTGTTGATGTTAATTTCGGAGACAACCGAGCCCCAAAGGCCAAAGATTGGGTCTAGAGAGCCAAGATATCCTCAAAGCTCTCAAGGATAATCTTGAGACAACCCAAAATCAACAAAAACTGTATGCAGATCGACATAGGGTAGAGATGCACTTTGAGGAGGGGGACCTAGTGTACCTCAGGTTGCAGCCTTACAGACAGTCCACGCTGAAATAGAAGGGGGCCGAGAAGCTACAGCCACGCTTTTATGGGCCGTACCAGGTGACCAGGTGGGTTGGGGAGGTGGCCTATGAGCTAGCACTGCCTCAAGGGAGTAGGATCCACAACGTGTTTAATGTATCATGTCTGAAGAAGGTACTGGGACAACAGGTGACCACAGCAGCTGATCTACCCCCATCGGATGATGAGGGCCATTTGGTGCTGGAACTAGAGGCCATGGTGGAGAGCAGGGAGAGGAGACTGAGGAGCAAAACCATCAGGGAGTTCTTGGTATGCTAGAAGAACTTACCGGATGAGGATGCCACCTGGGAAGGTGAGCACATAATAGAGCACCCGGATTTGAGGTTGCTTGAGGGCAAGCAACATTTGGGAGGGGAGGACTGTCATGTCCCTTCTTAAAAGAATTAGTCATGGGGTGCAACAACACAATTTTGGCAGCATTTTTGGTTTAGGAAGAGCCCACATGCAGAAACTTAGGAACTATAGGTAATTCGAATTATTTTTGGCAGCTAGTGGAATGTGGGGGCCACCACATGCATAATTCAAATTTGGCCAAGGAGGACGCTAGAGGGAATTTGAGCTAGTGGAAGGAGGAACCCACAAGAGGCTAAGGGGGCCCAAGGTGATAAAAGAGGATGGAGCTCTCATTTCACAACATTCTAAGTATTTGACAAACAAACTCACTCTTGCACGCTCTGCTGCTTAGCGAGTCCACTGGTTGTTTAGCCATGCGTCTTCCGTAGGGAAGATTCAACCTCTACTTCGGGGGAATATCTGTGCCCGCCCTAGGGAGGCTGCTCCACAGAGGTTGCAGGAGTTTCCAACAGTGATCCACAACTCAACCAGCCACGCAGAGGAAGGAACTGCATGTTTTCTGGGCAGCCAGAAATACACAGAGGTTGATTTAGCTAGCCAAGAGACCCCTAAATTGCTGGGAATTTCAGGAGCAAGGAAGGTAGAGGGTTGGGGGTATTTTATTAGTGTTTTGCATCCAGCCAACCAGTACACGCAGCAATATGCATTTATGGGCAGAGAGACTGCGCAGTGGCCTCTAGCAGCAAATTCGTGGGGCTTGATTGAGCAGTCATCAGGGCCAAGGACCATCCGGGAAGCAAGGGATCAACTAGTACAGGTGAAAGCAGCATTTGAGGGGTGTTTCCAGGTGGATTTGCAGGTTATTTCTTGCAAATCGAATTTGGCAACAGTAGCCGGAGAGCAGCTCCCAAGAGGTCGAAAATCCAAATTCAAAATCAGAGAAATTCCCTTCTGGATTTTTCTAGGTTTTGTCCAAGGAGTCTAAGGTTGAAAGGGAAGAATTTTATGGGCAGTTTTTGGGCACATTCCAGCAGGCTGAAGTCAGCAGATCAATAGTTTACTTGGACAGTGTAGAGCACAGTGGAGCAGCAGCTGAACAACCATCTTTCCAGCTATTCTACCACCTGGGTTTGGTCCAGCATGCCCTTGAGACAAGCCCAGGTGCACCACTCATTTATATATTGTACTCTTGCTCTCATATTTCATAATATATGGCTCAATAGTTCTAGTATTACAGTGTTTCATGGGTGTTGGATAAACGTTTTTAATTTTCCACTATTGCATTGTTTGTTTATTTGCATTATCACTTAAATTCCTATTTAGGATCATTACAATCTGCCTCTAGGAGGCTAGACGGCTAGGGTTTTATGCCTTCTTCAAGTTCAATTTTGAGATTGATCTATCGTTTGAGGCTTGGAGATCTAAATCAAATTATTTTGAGGGTAGTTTTCATGTTTGGAAGCTCTTTCCCCTTGGCTGCAAGCATTTGAAGGGTTTATCCTTGTGTTTTGGGTGAAAACCCTTGAAGGTTTTAAAGGAATCATTTTTTGGAGGAGAAACTTCAAATTAAATCACACATTAAGGATTATAAATTAAAAAACTTTGAAGCCTTTTCCTACTTGGTCATGAGGATTAGAGGGTCTCTCCCTCTCTTGTGCGTAATTTCTTCATATTGGACGGCTAAGGGTTTGAGTGAAAATCCTTTAAGGATTTGGAGTTTTGGTTGTGGGAAATTTCATTGTAATTCATTGCCATAGCCTTGTAAAATTTATCATTTGTATCTTGTATCTTGAGGAGGGGTCATTCTCTTTCAAAAGATTTATATTCTTGTAAACCCTCTTTAAGGATTTGAAATCCTCTTTTACTATCTAAGGGAGTTCTCTTTGTAATAATAATAAAAGTTCTCTTCTTGAGGTAGCTTGGGATGTTTCCCATGGTATCCCTTCTCCTCATTTGGTAGGAGATCTTCTTGATTTACATTTCACTAGCTAGGATTAGTTTAGTTTCTTGCATTGGTAAATCTAGCTTATTCTAGTTGTTTTTTTCCTAATTAGCTTAGTTGGGTTTGATAACTTCTTGATCTAATTTGCATATGAAAAGTTCTTGTCTTGATCTCACTTGTATTTTAGATTGATGTAGTTGCTCTCTTTAAATCTAATTAGCAATCTCATCTGCCATTATTCTAATTTTATATTTGTGTTTCACTATTTGTACTTGCTCTATTGGTTTTTGGACATTCCTAAAAGCACATTATAAGTGAAGTGACATTCTTAAAATTAATCAATAACTCACTCCACACTTTGAAAATTTATTGAAGCACTTGTGTTATTTCTCTAACACATTGACATTGGTAATTTCAACTATTTGTTATCTCTTGATCTAAAGAGCTGTTGCTTCAATTAAAATAATCTTCACTTGGTTATTGGATCTAATTGGCATTATTAGTGAAGTTGCTCTCATTTATCATTGTCTACCTTGCAATTGTTTCATTTGGGATTTATTGGTCACTCTAAAACGCACATCCTAATTTGATCAATTAAAAGTGGAACTGTATTTCGTTGTTGAATATTTTCACTTTTGAAGCATTAATCTCATTTGGACCATTTGTTTAACATTGCATCTCATTTGCATTTCTATATTTAGTCTTGCATCTCCAAAATTTACCTCCAAGAATAAGCTTGGTTGATAGAAATTTTAGGACAACCGTCCCTAACTTTCATTCAATTTGATAAATTTGAGTTTGGAGAAAAGGTTAAAACAAGTGACCTCGCAGTTCTCTTATGGCCGAGCCCTTGTAGGAAAGAAGGCACATGGGTTCTCTTGGAGTCTAGGCAGGTATTGTTAATGATGGACTAAGCGCCTCCTCGTCCTAGCCTTCTTGTAATTCACCTCAATCCTTACCAAGTTTTGAGAAATTGAGGGGAAGTCTCACCATAGATTAGGCATATAATTAGAATCTACTAAGATCACTTGCATCACACATTCACATAACAATCTCTAATATTGCATTTGTTATTGAACAAGTTGAATTGTCATAATTTCATTTTAATTGCAAGCATTCCTTCATATTTCCCTTGTATTTTTCATTTGAATTACATGCTCATAGTCCACTGATATCACTTATTGCTATTGGAACATCTCTCTTAACTACAAGTATAAGTTTTATTTATCTTGTAAGTCATTCTATCGCTCATATCTCAATTTTGTGCTTGATATATTAACATTTTTCTTGCAACATCGCCTATCTTGTAAGCTGAAGCATCATTTCTTATTTTCCAAGTGTTGTATTTTACTTGAGCATTGTTTATAAGGCACTAGTCTCTCATTTTTTATCTTATTGGATGCCATATTGATTTAATCAAATCTATCCCATTAATGTTTGGTCATTAATATTCATACTTTCTAATTAATCTTTAAATTCAAGTTATATTGAATGGTAATTTCTTTGCCCTTTATCTCCTAGAACTTGTAGTCTTCAACAAGTTTTCCTTTAATAACCATATTTAAGGACTATCACCCATAGCTTACCTAGGAGAGAGCTTAAACAGAGCGAATTGGGAATAGGTGACAACCCTTCTCTGAGTGTTGTGCCTTGAAGACCACACCTTGTGGGGTTGAAGATTTTCCCACACTTAGATGTACATGTTGGGAAACAACACTGCACACTGGGAATTCACACTACCTTCGCTAACTCACTCTTCCTCTTGTGTCTTTCTCCATCCCATCGGCTTGCTCTTATAATCTCTCGTTGGAGTATCAATGACCAAGATCTAATCATGATCAATGGCTACGATCATCTTAGACTTGATCCAAGTCACCTTTTGGAAGTCTCTAGAGCATAAGCTGATCTCCTCAATTAATTCCTTGTATTTAACTAATTTTCATAAGTTAGACTTTGGAATTTTTTAATTATTGATTAATTAACTTAATTAAGTGGGCTCTGGGTGTTTTCTCCTTAAACCTTTTCTAGGTTTTGGAGATCTTGTGTTCCTTAGCCTCTTAGACACAAATCGAGACGAGAACACCTGTCTGATGCTACCAAAAATATAACATCCAAGACCCAAAAACCAAGACCAAGACTTTCCACAAGACCCAAGTTAGCCCTCCTTCAAAACTTTCTCAACCACGTCAAATCCAACAAAATCAATGTTGGTCAACACTCTTCAAATTTGGTCAAGCTCTAGAATTTTCAAGCCTGCAGTAATTCTAAAATTTTTTCAGCCCCTGCAACAGTCCTGAAATTTCACATGTGTGACAAAATTAGGGAAAAAATCTTGATCTCTCTCTTCCTTGTCCTTTGCTCTCTCTCCTTTGACTTTGGCTCCTTTCTTGACTTTCGTTGGTTTTTCCTTCTATTCTTGGCACAAAAATAGAAGTGATTAGTTGGTGCTCCAATGAGGTCAAATTGCTCTCTATATAAACACATCTAGGAGGTCGAATCAAGGTTACTTGGGAGTGGGAGCAAAAGCTGGGAGGTGGAGCAGGGAGCGACATTTTCAAAAGCTCCCAGTTCGAGAGCAAATCAGGAGCGAATTTTTATATAATATATATTTTTATATATTTTGATGCATATCTGTCAACGAAAGCATGTAGAATGATGAATTTGTTATAAAAAGCATAAAATCATGGATTAAAGCATATAACATCAATCACCTAGTGGTTACAATATTCATCAACCACAGGTCCACAAGTTACAAGTTTTGATTTATATAGCATATAAGGGTGCACATAACCAAAATAGCATCGAGTGCAATCCATATTTGAACCAAAAATACATAAAAAACAAGATCTAGATGGCCTCTCGCATCCAAAACAATTATGCTACAATAAATAACTACATATCATCAAAATCATTGTCTATCTTGGGATCTCTGTCATTAATATCACCCTCTAAGCATTAACATAAGATTGAAAAAACATAGCATGTCAAGTCAATATTTTGCTTGAGTGATGGGTACATTTTTAGTAGGGTCATGATAGAGGAGTTCGATAACCAATGTCACTAACATCAAGGTACATAGAAGGTTTGGTGCTCTTTATTAAATATGAATTCCATACCCTAGTACATGACAAAATCCAATGGAAACATTGCAATCCCCCCAATCTTGAAATCCTAAAAAAGTGATAAGTCTGCTAGATTTTGAGTGAGATCTACAATTCTACCTTCTCCAAATGAAATCCAATGAGGTTGGAACCACTATCAAACATCCTGAGTCAATTCATGGTAATGTTAAAAATTAAAGTAAAAGAATGAAATACTTTAAGAATTTAACATTACCATAAATTGCATATCAATACTAGGGCCATAAGCTTGATCATTCCACTGCCCCACTCAAAAATTCTTGTTTCTTTGAAAAAAAATTGCATTTGGAACATGTTTGCAAAAAAAATTGCGAAAAAAGATAGGGAGCGAATTTTTTTTAGGGAGCGGGTTTGAGAGGGGGGGGGGCAACGCTCCCCCGCAACCCTAGGTCGAATAGGTGCCTTTCTGGGCTAACTTGGTCTTCTAGAGGCCAAATTGACTCAAATAAAAATAATTTTCTTTTTCTTCCAAGAAGTCCAAATGGGACTTTGACTCAAGTACATTTATTTGACTCATGACAATTTTTTTTTTGACTTAAATAACCCTACAAGCATGAAGAACATGCTTTTGACTAATGAAAATAATAATAATAATAATAAAATTTATTTTTCTTCTTTTTGCTTTTACATGAAATACATATTGATACAAGTACAATGATAATTATGAAGACCGAACCTAGTTATATTTTTCAACACTCCTTAACTAGGGAGGTACTCATAATGACACAACAGGATACATGATACTCTGAAATTGAAATATTCTCATAAGAAGAGTTCGGATTGATAAGCATCATCATCAATAAACAACATTGTCAAACATAGCAAGGCCTTGAATAACAAGCTCTATCTCTCCACTAGATCAGAGCACAATGTTAGGAGGCATGCATTTGGACACCACCACTGCCTCTCCAGGCACATACCCCATCCGAATGTTCACCAGGTATGTCCTTACAGGACTATTCTTATCTTAGATATCATCCATCCTCAAAGAATATCAGTCCTCAGGATGACTCTTATCTTGGATATCATATCCTCAAAGAGTATTGATCCTCAGGACTACTTCTATCTTGGATACCATTCCTCAATGAGTATCGGTCCCAAATGCTTATCCAATCTTCCATTCTCCCTACCAATGCCTTCACTAGGCTTATGGTTGTTAGTCTTGGCCATAGTGCGTGAAACATGGAGACTACGGAGTCGAACACCACTCCCTCTCAACCAGGGTGGTAATGCTCACTCCCTCTCAAATAGGGAGAAATAACCACAAGCCAAAGCTTGTCTCAAAAATAATCATCAAAGCACCAACTACATGTTCTTCCTTGGAGATTTGTTTGGAGCTACTAGGATTCTTATCTACATCACATCATAACGAGCTTCGACCTTCCTAAATCTTTGTTAAGCTTTCACTTAGCTTCAACATGTCATCAAGTAATTCTTCAAACATCTTATGGAGCCAAACTTCTTCACAGTTGATTGCACAAGTCTTTCTTTGAAATAGGATACTGCTCTCATGTTTTTCCAAGAAATTATATTAGCTTCCAATCATTAATAGTATCTCTATCAGCATCAGTATTGTTAATCCAATCAATATATTCCCAAATTGAACCAATCAATTGTTGGTACATCAATATCAAAACTCTTCAACTTCTTTCCAAACCAATTATATCTTCGTCTTTCTGACTGAGGTGTATGGACTTCTTTCTAACATATTGTCAAGAGATCAAGAAATTGTCTCATGACTTCTTGTATCGATTCTTCGCCTCCATGGTGTCCATACTTCTATACGTTCTTCCTGGAAGTCATACCATATCCCAAACATTATGAATATTATTTTCCAAATCAATCAAAGTGATGTCTAGTCAAGATGTAAAATCTTTCATGTCAATTTTTGCTACTAGCTCCCTCTGAGGTCAACAATACTTCCTTCGTGTACAAGTTATGCCAATGATGTGTTCATCTGATAAACCAAAGTTAGAGATGTTGTCATAGAACTATTAATCAACCATCAAGGAGAGTCTTGGCTTTCCTTTCAACTATTTATGTGAGATGTGTATGCTAGAAAATGTAACTATGTTTAGTCTTCAATAATGTACTTGAGTCATTATGTAATGTACTTGTCCAAACAATAAAGAAAAGAATTTGTATTATTGTAACAATGACTTATTAAAGCATGGGTTTCATGCTTGGGTCATCATTATATTAGTCAAAGTCTCCATTGTAGACTCCTAGGATTAATATTGAGTTTATAGAGTCGTTGTACATTCAAAGAGACCCTTCTTGGGCTTTTGAATCATGTAAAAAGGTTTTGTATCAAGTCAAATATGAATTATGTACCCTCCACATTATGTCAGCCTAAGAGAGATCAAGTCGGTCTAAGGACCCTCATTCGACCCACAAGAAGCCTATATATACAAGGAGGTCAAACTCATTTGGAGCATTCATTCTCAAGCAAGTTCGATATCTCAAGAAGAGCTAGAGAAGTACGAAGTTTGTTGCCAAGAGGTCGAAAAGAGTGTGAGTTTAGGGAAGTCTATAGAGAGGAAGAAAATCGAGATTTTAGTGCCTCTCTCTCTGTTTTGTGGTCTAGGTTGGGAGATCGAGGTCTCCTAAGATTTTGCTGTTGTCGGAAGTTGTTACCTAGTCAAAGTTGCTGGAAGGGGTCGAAGATCTGGGAGGCTGACATGGTGTGGAGGGAAAGTTTGATCTTGTTCGAAGGTAAAGAGTCTCAAAGAATACTATTGAAAGGAAGAATTATCTTCACTAGGTTCTCCCCTCAAAGGGGGTTTTGCCCTGGCATGTGCCTATATCTTGTGTCTCTTGTTTTATGATTTTCATACACACATAATATGGTAACTGCTTCATGAAAGATAAGATAATAAAGAAGTAAAAGAAGCCAACACACTCACAAGTAATTATCAAGAAAGGAGAATCAAACCCTAATAGAATATCTTTGATTTTTCCAACATGGTATCAAAGCTAAGGTTAAGAGAAGTCAAAGATAACGTTGTTGGCATGGATTCTGCCTCTATGGTGAATTACATAAGATTGGGTTACAACACTGCTGGAAGTTGGATCAAGAAGGTCATCTACTATTTGTTCAACAAGGTTAAGAGTCAAGGATTCTTTGCTGCCCTTACAGGTTCTCTTACTGATGACAATGCATGGATCATTGATAGTGGAGCATCGAGACACATGACAAGTGAAAGCAAGCAACTTCACACGCTATCAAAGGAGTCATCCTCTCATGCAGTGGAATTGGGTGACAACAAAAGCTATGCTATTAGAGGCTTGGGATCAACATCATTGAAGTTGGATAATGGATTGAAGTTGCATCTCAACAACATTCTTTATGTTTCGGGTTTGAAAAAGAATTTACTTTCTCTTTCTTGTTTAGAAGATAAAGGGGAAAGAATTGCTTTTGTTGATGGAAGGGTATTGGTTCGAGGGAAAGACTCTAGCATTGATAAAGCTAAGGTTATTGGAGTTCGTGAAGGAAGTCTTTACCAGGTCATTACACCATCTCCTCAAGCTTTGGTTCATAAGGAAATAAGTCCCATTGAGCTACGACATAGAAGGTATGGTCATCTTCATTACAAGGTCATTCCTACTCTTAGCCCACTGGTTCATGGTATTCTTAATATGAAGTTAGATCAAGAAGGTGTGTGCAAAGGATGCTCTTTGGGGAAACATACTAGAAAGCCATTTCATAATAGTGAAACTAGGTCCAAAGAAATATTAGACCTCATCCATTCCGATATGTGTGGGCCCATGTCTAGCAAATCACTTGGAGGTCATCTTTACTATGTAACATTCATTGATGACCATTCTAGGAAGACATGGCTCTACCTACTCAAAACTAAAGATGAAGTATTTGATAAGTTCAAGGAGTTCAGGGCTGAAGTGGAATGAAGCACTTAAATTGTTCGCTGACGATTAAAATACTCAGATACATTTGATGTTCTTTAACATATTCATATATATAAATTTTGATTCAGATAAGGATGTTTTTACAAGGCTATGGTAGTTCTCCTTTATAAGAGTTGACTAACCATGAGCCCAATAGATACGTCCCCTTGGACTGATGCCTCCTCAAAATTAATTGAGCAACCTAACTTACTTTAATTTAAATTATTAACTCAATTATTAATTTATATTTATTTATTAATATTTTGTCATGTTATTATATATAGTTATGAAATATTTAATTCATAACATTGCCTCTCCCTTAAAAATGCTTTGTCCTCAAAGCATAGGAAATGTTGGGTGTTGCTGAAGAAAACTTTTTGTCTCCGATGATGAGTCTTCCTCTGGTAGTTTCTTCCATTTGATGAGGTACTCCTTAATAGTCTTGGATCGTAAAAACTTCTCTTTAGTAGTGAGTATGCCTTCAGGTTCTAAGATGATTCTTCCTTCTTCATCAGTGTCGGATATCTTTGTTTGAGCTATTTAATTTTTCCCTAGTACTTTTTTGAGACCCGAAACATGGAATGTGTTGTGGATTCGACAGTTGTCTGGTAGCTTCAGCCCATAAGCCAGACTAATTTTTTATTATTATTTGGTATGGTCCATAATATTTAGGAGATAACTTATTTTTCCCTTGTTGTTTTAATGATAATTGCTTATAGGGCTGAAGTCTAACAAAGACCCAATCTCCTTCTTCGAACTCTCTTTTAGTGCGGTATTGTTCAACTTGTTGTTTCATTCTATTTCGTGCCATTGTTAGATTTTCTTTTAACAAGTTAATAATTCTTTGGTTTTCTTCTAAGTGGTCCTTTAGTGCTTGTACCTTAGAATCGAGTAGCACAAAATCCTTCCACCTGGGTGGTTCATAGCCATATAAGGCTTGGACGGGAGTCATTTTAGCTTAAGTATGATAGGTAGTATTGTACCACCATTCTGCCAGGTGTAGCCACTGGGTCCATCTGTTTTGTTTGTCGGTGAGGAAACGACGTAGATATGTTTCCAAGCATTTATTTACAACATCAGTTTGACCATCTGTCTGGGGGTGATAAGCCGAACTCATGTTGAGAGATATTCCTGCTTGGTGGTAGAAATCCTTCCAAAAGTTGCCCTTAATTTTGTGTCTCTATCACTGAAAATGACCTTGGGAAAACCATGTAGTTTGTAAATGTTTTTACAAAACACATTTGCAATTTGCTTAGTTGTGTCATTTTTTTATTGCCATGAAATGGGCTTATTTAGTGAGTTTATCGACTACGACAAATATCTTGTCTTTTCCATCAAACATAGATAGTCCTTCATCACGTGGTTTCTTTATGAACGAACTGCTACTTTGACCTTATTTGGAGATGATGTTAATGATGAGGTTCCTTCTTCCATGTCGCTTCTAGACTATCTTCTAGATTGATTCAAAGTTGCTTCCATGCTTTTCTAGTAGAATGGACTTTTGCTACATTCTTTCAATTCTTCCATTCAAGTGCTAAAGTTTGAAACTTCTATACTCCTTCATAATGACCTTGATTCAGTTATAGCTCTACTTCTATTGAATGTAATGTCCCAAACGAAATAAATTTGGAACATTCTCTTCACATAAAATTTCTACTCATAAACAAAAGATTGCCATGTAAAATATAACATATAAAATGCATGCAATTTGATAATATGATAAGCAGAAACAATCTTAGCTTTTACATGCTAGAAAAATAGTTGAGATAGTTGGTCTCAACAGATCTGCAATAATGCCACAATGGGCCTCCCAAAACAATCTAAAAAACAATACCTTGCAACCCGTGAACCCTAAATGGATCCACCAAGGGAAGAGATGGGTGCTCGCCCACTCTCACTGAATCACCTGAGGGTTTCCGTCCTAGGGCTATTGCTGGAGTAGAGAACCGGGTTCTCAACAACTCATACAAGAAACAATACTCAATCCAAGATGTCCTCCAATGGCCTCCTCCTCCTCTTTTATAGCTCTAATGGATCCCTCTAGAATCTTCTATTTTATTATTATTTTAATCATGGAGCACTTTTCCCTCTTTTATTTTAATTAAAATATTCTTTTTAATGTTGGAAAAGGGTAAATTGGCCACCATGTCTCCTCAAGTCACAAAAACTTCCATCCAAAAGTCCCATCATGTAGATCTTCTCATTCTGGTTCCAACGAGCTATTACACTAAGGTGTTCCATCAATTAATCTCCCCGGAATGCCACCTTGAGCATAATTAATAAAGTATGCCCAATAATAATGTTGATTTTTGAAAGTTGTCAGAATGCAACGGAACAAAAGGCAAACTGTGCTAATGATGGAATATGCCAAGCGAATGCCATCAAATCCCATAAAAACTCCTCAAAACTCCATCGGGACCCCTGATGACATAAACCTGCTCCACCGACCTGGCCATCCCCTATCCTGGAAATCCACCCTGGCTGTACTATGAAGAAGAATAAAAATGGGGACATGACATTGAAAAACTAGTAGTTCTTCTTGCTGCAACTGCTTCTAAATCTTTATGATAAAACTCATTCCTTCAATGATTGTAAAATGCTTGTGACTATGGAATGATGCGTAGACAACTTTAGATGACCCAAATTCTTCTATTATGGCTAGTTGGATGATGTGATGACTGCTTTCAATTTTTTGTGATGAGATACAATATGTAGACTCTTTCACTATGTCTTTTTCATCTTCATAACTACTTTTCACACCCCAAGAATCTTATAACTGTAATTGCTACTCTGACTACTAAAAAACAAACTGCTTGCAAACTTGGTATTCATCATATTCTTCAATAGTAAAGACCCGTGTTGTCTTCAATCTTAATTTTCTTCTCAAATTCTTCTTCTTCTGTAATGTGAGTGCCACTTCTTTCTTTCCTTTTGTTGCTCTACTTGTTCCTAGGATCCTTTGGACAATCTCTTTTAAAGGGTCCATATTCATTGCAACCAAAGCATTGTACTTTTGACATGTCACAGTCTCCATGTGGCTGATTATTGTTGTTGTTGTATTTTTGACGAGGTTCAAATCTTTCAAATCTTCCAAACTTCTTCTTTGATCTAGCAACAAAAGCTTGAGACTATTCATTGTTGGGTTCAATGTCATCCTTGGCTTTCAATCTTGTTTCTTCTAGAACACATAAAGCTCATAGTTCATCGAATGTTGGAGTATCTTTCTTGAATATATGCTGGTCACAAAACTATTTCAATCTGAAGTTAGAGCATTGAGTACGCAAGTAGTTAACTTGGATTTGGATATGACTTCTCCAAGCCCTTGAAGATGATCTTTCAATTTTGAGATTTTCACAAGGTATGAGGCCAATTCTTCATCTTTTGATAACCTTGTTTTGTAAAGTTGACCCCTTAAGGATATCTTTTGATAACCTTGTTTTGTAAAGTTGATTCCTTAAGGATATCTTTTGACCTGTAGTATTGACAGAGTATAATTTTACCAACTTGTCATAGACCTCTTTTACTGTGGCCAAATCTGCAACAAAGGGGATAAGGTGATCTTTGATGGACTCAATGAGAATACTTTAAGCCCTTATTTCTCCCTTATTGTACTTTGCTAGTTCTTGAGTCTTATCCTTGTTTGGTTTTGGAACTTTGCCTATAATGTGATCCATGACTTCATTTTCTATGAGAACCAAATCAATTCTCTTCTTCCAAGCCTTGAAATTAGAGGCTCCAACAAGTTTGTTGCCTTCTTTATAGATAGATGCCATTTGAATGGAAGTTTGAGACATGGAGCATAGTAAAGTACTTGTCGAAGGAGTGAAGTGCTTGAATGATGATGGTACTTCCAAGAATGTAGATGATGCTCCCAAGAATATTGATGCCTCCAAAAATCTTCAAATATGTTCTTGAGTAATGTCTTTAATAGAGATGTCTTCAAGTTGCTATGATGGCTTCAAAGATGAATGATGAGCAAGAACTTTTCAATAGAGTCGAAAGAGAGAGATTGCTCTACAAAGATGATGGTCTTCTTCAAAATGATGACTGTTAATGACGATGATCCTTGTGCCTTTCTTATTGTCAAATATAGCTGCTGCAAGTAGTGTCTTCCTTTGTAGATAAGTCTTGAAAGTGAGATGACTATTGTAGAAATGCCTTCAACTATGCCAACAAAAGTGATCTTCAAGCTGCCTTTCCTTTACATTAGCTTTGATACCATGTTGAGAAACCAATAGGCTAGCAATTTAGGGTTGATTTCTCTTACTTCATAATTGCTTATGAATGCTTGTTGACTTTTAATTTCTTTTATTATGTTCTCTTCATCAAACAATTGCCAAAACATAAAACATGAATATCAAAAGAGACAAAGAACACAAAGATATATGCTCCAAGCCAGGGAAAAACCCCATAAGGGGGAAAACCCAAACAACTTCTCTTCTTATAGAATCCAATCAAAGTGAGATATCCAAGACCCAAAAACCAAGACCAAGACTTGCCACAAGACCTAAGTCAGACCTCCTTCAAACCTTCCACAACCAAGTCAAATCAACAAAGTCATTTGACAGCTGGAAATTGTGGACACATGAAAGGTTGTATTCTATATATGACAAGGAGATGCTAGCCATTATGCATGCACTAGCCAAGTTCTGATAGTATTTGGTGGGCAACAGGTTTAAGGTGAAGACTGACCACAACAGTCTTAGATTCTTCCCAGAGCAGAGGTAGTTGAATGAGAGGCAGTGAAAGTGGGTCAACAAGATCCAGGCATATGATTTTGACATAGAGTATGTCAAGGGCAAGCAGAACATGGTGGTTGATGCATAATATAGGAGGTTCGTGACACTTTCACTCATGAGCATTGCTCAATATTGGAGATCATAGTTGTTGGTTGAGTACTCCAAGGATTGACATGCTTGCAAGATTCTGGATGGCACGGCTGGGGGTGACCAATACAGGGTGATGAACGAGGTGTTCTACTACAAGGACAGGATTTATTTGGTACTAGGCTCCTAGTTGCAGGAGAAGATCATGCAGGTTGCACATGACTCACTATTGGCAGGGCATCAGGGGTTCCTCAAGATATATAGGGCCATCAAAAAGCGTTTCACTTAAAGAGGCCTCAAGGGGGACGTTTTGAGGTATGTTCAGGAGTGTGACACTTGCCAGAGGAACAAGGGTAAGCAAACCCATCTGGCTAGCCTATTGCAGCCGCTCCCTATTCCTGAAAGGAAATGGGAGAGCATCTCTATGGACTTCATCATCGGATTACCAACAGTATAGGGGCGGGATTGCATCTATGTGGTGGTTGATAGGGTGACTGAATTCACCCACTTCTTCACCATTTTGACTCAGTATTTAGCTTCACAGGTGGCCGATTTATTTTTTCGGGAGGTATTCAGGTTACATGCTCTCCCTAAGACCATTATTAGTGACAAAGATAGCACGATTATGGTGATGATTTGGGGTAGCATCGGATGTGCTTTAGCCATGAAGTTTGGTGGAGAGGCTAAGGCACATGAGATCTCCAATACCCAGAAAGGGTTTGGGCAGATTCTAAATAGTTTGGGAGATATTAAAATAATTAATATTTTTAATGGAGTCCCTAAGTCTAAACTTAGGGAAAATAAATATTAATGTGTATTAATATAAAACTGTGTTAGAATGGTCCAAAAGTCATGGATCAAGCCAGATCTAATCTTAGTCGTTGATTAGGATCTTAATCTCGGCCGTTGATTTGTCAACGAGAAATGTATAAGAGGAGGCTTGAGGGTCACTTGGAGAATACACTGAGGGAGACTAGGCAGTTCAATTTCTGGAGTGGGGTTAGCTGAAAAATTGAACCAGTGGTCTAGAGAGCAGTCAAGAGGCAACAAGTACGGAACAGAGAGACAAGAGATCAACACAGAGGCAGAAAAGGCAGACGCAGGGCCAGAGGGAGCCACACAGAGCCAACAGGGGCTACATCATCCATGCAGAGGCTGCAGGAGTGACACAGAAGGCTAGAGAGGCTGGACAGAGTCTCAACAAGCTGACGCAGAGGGTTTCAGGTCACGTAGAGGTCAGTAGGGCAGACAATGGGTTCAGAAGAACTGCTGGAAAACTTGTCTATCTGTGGGTAAGCCAGTTTGGCACTCTGTTGTACTAGAAAATTGTTGAATAATAAAATCCTCCCTTGCTGCATCGGTTTTCCCACATTCGGTTTTTCTGAGGACATTAGTCGAAAATCACTGTGTCAATGTGTTGATTCTTGTTCATATGTTTGTTTCTGTATTACGATGTGATATCTGCAACAGTATTTATTTTAATGTTTATTGAAGTAATTTCATGAATAACTTATGGTGAAATAAGTAGGAAAAGTAAATTAGTTGCTGCAATGATAGAATTTTCACATGGTATCAAAACAAGTAATTAGAGACAGAAACGGAAAATCAGTTATGGGTCGAGACCACGATGCAAAGGCATCCACCTTAGGGGACTCACACAGATTTTCAGAAGATTGCACAAGAGAAAGCGATTTCGATTTCTCTATGTTGGCTTCCAGGCTGGAAAAAGAAGTGGCGTGCATGACTAGAGCTGCATCATTGGAAGTATGGTATATAGACAGTGGAGCCTCATGGCATATGACGGGAATCATGGAGTGTTTCTCAGAACATCGAGAAGAGAAGATGAACTTTCAGATCACCATGGGGAACAAGGCAAAGTGTACTCAAGTAGGGAAGGGTACCATAGTTTTTTAGACAGAATCGAGAGAGCGGCTCTGTGCCACAAATGTGCTGCATGTATTAGGATTGGGGATGAACTTACTTTCCATGTCACAACTACAAGGCAAGGGCTATGACGTCTACTTCATCAAGGAAAAGGTATATGTCAAACACCTAAGTTGGAAAAAGAAAGTGCAGTTCGGGATCGAAAGTAATTGGTTGTATAGATTACAACTACAATCACCAATAGCACTAATAGGCAGTCATGGGGACAAGGACTTGAACGAACTATGGCACAAAAGGATGGGTCACTTGCACCATGGAGCTTTGAGAATTATCAGGAGCATTGTAACGGGTGTTCCGGATCTGAGTATGGAACGAGATGATGTATGTAGGGGATGCGCTCTAGCAAATTATGCCAAGGCGGCATTTCCTAGGAGCAAACACAGGACCAAGAGTGTACTAGGATTGATACACTCAGATATTTGCAGACCAATGTCCGTCAAAGCTCTTAGTTCTGTCGAGTATTTCCTTACCTTAATTGATGACCACTCGAGGAAAACTTGGACTTATTTTCTGAAAACCAAGGATGAGGTTTTCTATCGATTCAAGGAGTTCAAGACTCTGGTGGAGAATCTGATTGGGAACAAAATAAATTTTTTGCGCTTAGATAATGGTGGAGAGTATGTCGATAAGGACTTCACTGATTATTGCGCTAAGGAGGGCATTAGAAGAGAGTGGACAACTCCCTACAATCCGGAGCAGAATGGGGTGGCAGAAAGGAAAAACAAGACTATTGTAGAAGCAGCTAGGGCCATGCTGTATGACCAGGATATGCCAAAATTCTTGTGGGTGGAAGCATGCAACACAACTATCTACGTTCAGAACAGGAATCCTCTCGGGCATTGGGCAAGATTACTCCAGAGAAACTCTTCACTAGGAAGATGCCTAAAGTAAGTCATTTCAGGATATTTGGGAGCTAAGTTGCACGAAACGGGGAAACGGGGAAGCGAAACGAAACGCGACCTCCCCAAATTTTGGAAACGGGGAAACGCGAAT
>APFE030817132.1:39717-51231 GCA_000404065.3 Pinus taeda | reverse complement strand
CTGTTGGTGAACCTATTCAGAAGAAATATGGAGGCGACCAGGATCATGTGTGATAATCAAAGTTGCATCAAACTCTCCGAGAATCCCGTGTTTCATGATAGGCTGAAGCATATTGATATCCGATGTCACTTTGTCAGAGACTGTGTCCAACGAGGAGCTGTACAGTTGAGCTACACTCCTACAGGAGAAAAGGTGGCAGATATCATCACCAAGGCCTTTGGAAAGTCAAAATTTGACTACTTCAAGGAAAAGATGGGGATGGTAAAGAACCCCTTTCAGAAGTAGAAATGAGTGTGTTAGCAACACGAATGAAGAGGGAGTTGTAGTGCAGATGCAGAGTTGGGAGAAAGGACCAGCAGCAGCACAGATACATAGGGAGTTGCAATGCGGATGCAGTGTTGGGAGAAAGGACCAGCAATAGCACGGATGCAAAGGGAGTTGTCGTATAGATGCAGCAGTGGCAGTAGCACAATCATGGGCAATAGTATAGGATGCAGCAGTGCAAAGGATATTGGGCAGGGAGGCTTCGCATCAGCACAGGGACTGATGCCGGATGATCAAAGTGATACTTAATGAGGAGTATTACTAGAGCACAGTCCTCGCTAAGAGAGAGTGTTGATTTAGGGTAGCATCGGATGTGCTCAAGCCATGAAATTTGGTGGAGGCTAAGGCATGAGATCTCCAATACCTAGAAAGGGTTTGGGTAGATTCTAAACAGTTTGGGAGATATTAAAATAATTAATATTTTTAATGGAGTCCGTAAGTCTAAACTTAGGGAAAATAAAATATTAATGTGTATTAATATAAAATTGTGTTAGAATGGTCCAAAAGTCATGGATAAGGCCAGATCTAATCTTAGTCATTGATTAGGGACTTAATCTCGGTCGTTGATTTGTCAATGAAAAAAGTATAAGAGGAGGCCTGAGGGTCACTGGGTGAATACACTGAGGGAGACCAGTTAGTTCAATTTTTGGAGCGGGGTTAGCTGAGAAATTGAACCAGTGGTTTGGAGATCAGTCAGGAGGCAGCAAGTACGGAACAGAGAAATGGGTGATCACCACAGAGGTAGAAAAGGCAGATGCAGGGCTAGAGGGAGCCACGTAGAGCCAGTAGGGGATGTGCAGAGCCAGCAAGGCCTGTGTCATCCACGCAGAGGCTGCAGGAGTGACGCAGAAGGCCAGAGAGGCTGCGCAAAGTCTCAACAGGCTGACACAGAGGGTTTCAAGTCACGCAGAGGTCAATAGGGCAGACACTGGGTTTAGAAGAAGTGCTGGAAAATTTGTCTATCTGTGAGTAAGCCAGTTTGGCACCTTGTTGTACTAAAATTGCTGAATAATAAAATCCTCCCTTGCTGCACCGATTTTCCCACATTGGGTTTTTCCGGAGACATTAGTCCAAAATAACTGTGTCAATGTGTTGATTCTTGTGCATATGTTTGTTTCTGTATTACGGTGTGATATCTACAACAATATTTATTTTAATGTTTATTGAAGTAATTTCATGAATAACTTATCGTGAAATAAGTAGGAAAAGTAAACCAGTTGCTACAGTGATAGAATTTTCACATATGGGAGGATTTTGACAAGAGTTGTTTCATCTCCTGGGGACTGAGCTCCCATCATGGAGCAAGGTGCACAATGTATTCCACGTCTCTTACCTGAAAAAGGCTTTGGGGTAGTAGGTTACAACAACCACGAAGTTGCCCCCTATGGATGATGAGGGGCATTTTATCTTAGTTCCAGAAGCCATTTTGGAGATAAGAGAGATAAAACTCCAAAGCAGGGTTATTACGGAATTTCTAATTCGATGGAAAGATCTGCCAGAAGTGCATGCCACATGGTAGGGGGAGAAAATACTACAACACCCGAAATTATAGTTGCTTGAGGACAAGCAACATTTGGGAGGGGAGGACTGTAATATCCCCTCCTATTAAATTCTGCTAAGTGCATTCCAAATTTTGCAATTTTGGTGAGGGACCATTTTTAGCATAAAACTTAGGAAAATTGGATGAAGAGGCACTAATTTAATTTTGTGAGGAGGCTCCTAAAACATTAGGAAGAAGAATAAATTAAATGGATGGTGGAATGTGGGGGCCACCTCAAGGAGGAATTTGAACTCCCTTGAGGGAATTCGATTTGGAGGGAAAGGAAAAGGAGGGAATTCGAATTGTGGAGCCCACAAGGAGAGAGGAGGAGCAACAAGTATAAACAGAAGTGGAGGGGCTCCATTTTGGGTCTTTTTTCCATTTCCAGATCTGAACTCTAGTTTGCTTGAGTTGCTCAGCCAAGTCAACTCATGTTGCTTAACACAAGAGATTGCTGAGCAGGAATCTCACCTCTTTCTCCAGTGGACTTTGAGTGCCACCCTAGGAGAGTCCAATATTACCTTTGTAATGTTGTTCTGGGGCCAATTATAGGTGTATTCACCCATTCCTGTGAGCAGATTAGGCACGGAAGAGGAACTCACGCTTCTTGGGAGAGACAGCTACAATGCCTATGAATTTCTGGGTATTTCGGGAGTACTTTGCCTTCAAACTTGCTGGAGGTTTGTGGTGATTTGCAAGGATTAGTTTGGGGGAAAACCTTAGTCCAATTTTGGTGCTTTCCTAGGCTTGCATAAGTTTTTTCCAACAAGAATTGCGCAGGGTTTTTGGTGTGGGAGTTTGCGAAGAGGAAAGGCTAGAAAGTTTTAGAATTTTGAGAAGGGAATTGTGGGGAATTCTTGTAGAGATTCTAATGGTGATTTGGAGAGCATTCTACAACAATTTCCCAGCAATGCGTTCAGGAGGACAAACTACACAAACACAAATTTGTGGGTTTTTCGAAGAGATGGTTTAGAGCCAAAACCTTTCTAGGTCTTGTTGGCCTTGATGAGAAAGTACATTAGCTGAAATTTCATAATTGCTAGCACATTGGAGGGTTGAATTCCCATTTCAATTCCAACAATAGCAAGAAAAAAATCCCGGGCCAGCACAAAAACTAGAGAGGAGCACTTCCAATGCTTGGGCATCATTGTTATCACCTGGATTTTGCCTTGCTTGTTGTAGCAAGCCTAGGTTCCTCTATTCTCAGCGATTTGTACTCCATTTTGCTCAAATTAATAAAATGGCTCAGTTTTGGTTGCAATTTGTGTTGTTTTTCCACAACCTTGGTGTCTAGGATAGAATCTTAAATCACTTATGCTACCAAACCAAGAATCACAACGAAGCTACTTTAAACAATGGAACAATATACAAAAGTAAATCTACTAGTGCACAAAATATATACAACTTTTTACAAATTATGTACAATAACCCAATCTTCGTTATATTAATCCATTTGAATAATACAACAGCCTAGGGCTCCCATACCAAGGAAATGGCACTCAAATATCCACAAGTACAAGAATACAAAATACAAGATAATCTGATGGTCTCGTTGATGTAGTTGATGATCACAACTTCTTTGCCATACCTTCGCTCCCAATCTACAACACCTTCCTCTACCAATGCTCCAACTCCTTTAGACCACTGAACTTGGTCTCCACAATTTGCCCTCTAGCTGATCATAAGTTCATCTATCATCAACACATAAGGACTTCTACCCACTGCTGCTCCACAACTCTCTTGGGACTTGTCTTCCCACTATAATCTTCCTATGTTGCTCCAATGAAGACTAACACAAGGCAGAAGGGCTACCACCTATCGCCATCAAATGTGGTTACTCCAATGATGAACACAGGCTGTCAAATTTGTTCCTCTGACTGGACAAACCTTGAGTTCCAATCTGCCTCCTCTAGTAGCCTCCTTTGTCCATTGAGGAGCTACTTAGGCCACCAACACTTCACCCAACTCACAGTTGTTCAAAGTCCTTCTTATCCATTTCTCTAGGGCTACTCTTCGACACCTACTTGTTGCCCTCCACCAACCACAAGATGCCCAATACAATCTATTTGACCTGGACCACCATCCAACCAACAATCTAACTCAACATAAAACCACCACAACACAAACCTTAACTCTGTTTATGGGCTTATGTGTATTGTTGTAGGTCTATACTCTTGGTTAGCTCTGCAACAAGCACTGCTACAATAATTCCCTTCATGTCCAGGCCTTCTCCACAGTTGTGGCCTCTCCCCAAACAAATTTGTCCACCCTCTGCTATACTTTTGGGCTACAACCAGCCCCCAACAAACCTCTACATCTACCTATGCAAGATTTTAAGGTCTACGACCTATTTTGTGCCCCTTGTCCAAGACACACAAGGCCTGTGGCCTACCTGAAATGAACACCTAGAGATGCGGCCTTCTCAACAGAAGAGAAACCTCTCTAAAATCACTCCAAAACACACCATAAACACTGCCCAAACCTGCAGCTACTTCTCTGCTCCAAGCTCAGACCTGTGGGAGAGAATAGACACACCAAACAATCCCAACACTCATCCTCCTTGCTCCTCCAAGTTGTGGCTACCTCAAAGATGGTTTCCTATGAGAGGATGCTCACTTGGATTATGAGAAATGCCTCTCATCTCTCTCCAATTTATACCAAATCAGATGGCGTCAACAATCATAACTTGTAGCACTCTAATACATCTAGTTGACCTCCTCTAGGTGCACATTAACCCACAACTACAATAAAAAATTCATATCTCAAGTTCTAGACCTCGAATTTGAGAGATTTTTTATGCTTCTTGGTTTCTCTTGAGATCCTTTATCACCTCAAAGCATCACATCTCCAAAAATCCTTATGGATTCACACCCACATGCTTGGGTGCAAAGCCCACATCTTGGGTTCCAAGCCCACAAAGTGCTTTTGTGGTGCTCCTATTGGAAACACTGAGAGGGGCGCGGGGGGGGCAGTGAATCAATATTCCTTAGCAATTAGCACTTTTAAATCTTTTTAGAGCATTAGTTAATCTTCAATTATTATTAAGGTTTATGCAGTAATAAAAGTAAATAAAAGAACACAGTAGACACAAGAATTTTAGGTGGAAAACCCCCTCCAGGTCAAAAACCACCGAATGCTTTTCTAATAAATTCTTTAATCTTCAGCCCCAACTGAAATGAAATCAATGACTTCCTAGAATTCTAAAAAAGCATTTTTCTCTAGCTCCTAGTGGAAGGATGCTCTGGTTTCTTCAGTAATCAACTGAATGGATGCCCCAACATCCTAGACCAACCTACCACCCTGAAGTGTTCACAAATTCCAACCTATAGGCAACTTCATGCACCTGCCTAGCACCTCCCTGCCACCCTATAATGACTGAAATGAGACAAGAGTGTGGATTCCCGTACTAGGGACAACAATCCACGATACAATATGATTTACAATGATTTTGACCAAACACCCAATCACACTATGACCTGCAACCCAACCATGGCATCATCCCAACAGAGACTCCTAGAGTCCTATACCTCCCAATAATGTCTTTTCGACTCTAGGCAGATTGACTCTTTTACAATAATGACTCTTCCAATGATGACACTTTTACAAATGACTCTTTTACAACTTTACAATGATGACTCTTGGCCTTGACACTTCTACAAATGACTCTTTTACAACTTTACAATGATGACTCTTCACCTGGACACTTCTTCACAATATACGGATGGTTGTCATGTCTTCAAAGGATGTCTCGCTGCAATGCTTCCTTTGGTTTGATACTTCTACTCCTGAATTCTTACTTGAAGTTGTACTTGAATCTTCTTCTACCTGCATGCAAAATTTGTCCGGCGAAACCAATCCCAAAACAAAACAAAATACCCTTAAACTTACCTCTGCCTGCAAAACACATGTAAGTGCATAATAATGAATAAATACAAATAAAAATTACAATGCGTACTTGAAGTGTGCTTGTCACTTTTGTTGTTAACTTGTTGCAGCAGTAGACAAAGACTTCCACTCTTGATATAGGCCAGGACTCTATACAAGACTATATCCAAAACAAGCCTAACGATATATACAATAAAAACTGATGACAGACCCTAGACTTGTGATGGACCGAGTTCTAAGTACAACAACAAAGACCATTCTATCAACTATGACAAAACAAGTAACATGAACATACAACATCATATAGATTTAGAAGACTTGGTGTAGCATTAAGAATATGTAGCATCAAATGTGTAGTATCAAGAATAGGACATCCGAAATGTGGTATCAAAACTAACTGTGACATATAGAGACATAGAGATATAACCGAGACCCTATATGTACTTATGTTGTCCTGCAAAAACATATGTTAGAGATGATACTCATATTTCAAATGTAAACACCAATCATACATACCTTGTTGTAGGAGAGTTACCCTTGAATGTTGATGTGTGGTCCTTACTGCGATGATCCTTGAATTCATGCTTTTTCTTGCCTTCTAGGAGCTCGATATTGAATCTGTTGTATCTATGTAATTTTGGATCTCCGGGGTCTGAAATTTCGTCCTATGGTAGCCCTCTGAGTCTTCTTTCCAACCCCACAAGTTTGATCAAGATTGGATTCTTCAAGAAATATTTATGCCCAATCTCCCACGATGACCTGATTATAGATTGGTTCAGTAGAGCGAACTTGTACGAAGTGCCACGTGTCACTGTTGCAACCTTCAGCACTAAAAACGCTACTCAACAAACTACAGTTTGTCCTCTTTCTGTGACTATTTAAGAAATTTGAATCCAATCCTCAGAGAGAGTTATGACGATTTTCCCAACGTCACCTGTTTGACATGGAATTCGGGAGCCTACAAAAACCCTAACTTCCTCAGATCATATCTCCGAAAATATAGTTAAACAAGATCTGAAATTCAGTCACGAGATTCATCAAGATATCGGCTCAAATGGGTTTTAATTACACCTTCTGAAGCTTCACAGAAAAAAAGTTATAGCGAAAATGCCACGATGACATGTTTGAAGCCACAATATCCCTACTAGAGGAGGATATGAGGGTCATTATTTATATGAATGTCTTGAGTTGAGAGGGTCCTCATTAAGTGAACGTTGGAGGGATTTTTGGAGGAATAAAACATTATTAATTATCGACTATTCAATGACCACAACTAATTATGAGTGTCATGCCACAACCCCATAGGGTTTTAGCTCACTAATTGGGGTTACTAACTTCAAACATGAATATCTCTCAAACTGTGAAGAATTACTTGGCATGCCATATATCAACAGAAACATCTCGACGAGTAGAATCCATCTAGAAGACCCTTGACTCAGAATAGAGTAAGTTGTCAAGTCAAAATGCCCATGCGAGAGCGAGGTAGCCCTTGGTGTTGCTTGGGTTGACATCAATGACAACCACTAATCAACAGCTCCAACCTCCAAACCCCGAACCCTAGGGCTTAGAGTACCTCCCAAGCTACCAAAAATCAACAATTTTTTGGTGTAATTTGACATTTGGTTTGTGTGTTGGAATTTTTGGTTGCATGTTTTTATTTTAGCTTTTGTTATCACTTAATATTTCCACTAGGAATATTACACAAGGGCTGGGCAACTTAATTGGGGCCTAAGTGCACTAGAGGAGCATATCACACCCTACAAGTGAAGCGCTGAGAGCAATGGGACTCCTATCAATTGCAGAGCATCATTTTACTCCATGGGCACCTACAACACCCTAGCAGTTTGCGCTTTTGCCCACTTATTCATGAGATGATGCACTTGGACCAACATGCCCTAGTCGTCTTAGCAATGATCACATGGTTTGGTAGTTGATCTAAGGCCCAAATGAGGTTGTCTCAACCTTTGAGATGTGGGAGGGCTAACACCATACTTTAAACCCTTAACGTTGAAGTAGAACCAAGTTATTCTATCACCAAGAGAGACATGAGACTCATTTTGTGCCCCAAACACAAAATTGGGGTCCACACGATGATTTGCATGGATATCTAGGGGCCAACCCCTAGAGGATGATTTTTGGAGCCATCTTAACTCGGTTTGGCACCAAGGGAGCTCAATGCATGCCTCCAAGAGGCCCACGTACTGATGCCGTAAACATTTCGACCCTCTTATGTGTTAACTTTTATGATTTCACATTGGCTATGTGGTTGGCTTGTAACCACAATTATTCTTTTCCCATCATTTGACAAGAGGAGCTTTAGGCTAAAATTCGACTTGATTAGACATGTATAAATATGGAAGACCTCATTTAGTCTCTCATTATCATCACACTTCTAATTCAACTTCTTAAGAACTCGCACGTGTTCCTTATTTACTATTGGACATTCTTGGAATGCATTTTGATGTTTGGAAGCTATTTTGGATTCTCTTTGGAGCTATTTCTTTAGTGAATATATGGATATAATACATGTTATCTTGTAAGTGTCTATTGTTGAAGATTATCATTTTGAGATTGTCTAATGTATGGAATTGCTACTTCTAGATTATGCTTGATTGTGTCATAATTTGTTGACAATAAATTTTAAAAACTATCTAGTTGAGAATTGCATATGTTACTTATTGTATAACATGTAATGAATGTTCCTAGTGGAGGAATTCTTATAACTCTCCATCAAACTCCATTTATCATTTAGTGGGTAAATGTCAGAATTTTGATACCTAGGGCATCAAATTTCAGCCTCCTTAGCAACAAATTTGGTTTATATATCACATACTTGACTCCATATGCCTAAAGAACAAGGCACGAGTCCAAGTCTTTGGTGATCAATCCTAAAGTTTCTCCATAATTTTCTGTCCTTCAAATCGGTATTTTTAAGGCTAGGGCAAAAATCTAGGGCTTTTAATGAAATCTTAGGAAGGAGATTTTTTGGTTATTTGAGAACCTAAATATCAAGAGATATGTCTAAGCTACCTAACCTATTAATTTGGTTGGCGTCCACTCAAATTTCATCCATAAAATCTCTTGCCCTAGGTGTTGCTCCAAGAGAGAAACCCTAGTCTCTTTTGCCCTTAACTTGAGGACTTTCTTGAGGGTTTCATGAACCTTGGCTTAGTTGAATATCATTCTAAGAAACCCTTTCCCTAAGGCCTTGACCTTGTGAATACCTATCACCATCAAAAAATCTTAAAATCCTAGGTCTTGAGCCTCCTTTTCTAGGGCTTTTCTTTGAGATCGTTTTGCTTCTTTGAAACCTTGAACCATAATTGATTCTCTCTCTTGAATGAGCTCTAGCTTGATCACGTTGTGCCTCATACCTAGCATATCTATTTTAAGTGATCTCCTTCTGTTAAAATTGGCAACTAGGGCCAAACTCCACGTTGGTCATCTTATTTATGGCAGTTGATATTTTTCTTTGATCCCTCTCATCGAGAAGTGTAGGATTGATCTAAAGATCATCCGATTCTGATAAGTATTTATGAAGATATGAATTTATCAAGTCGGCCAGCAACTTATGTAGGCTCAGAAGCCCAACAGTCATGTCTATTCAACCTCTACGTTTTAGTATAAATAGAAAAGGACTTGAAGTCATTTGACACACACTTGTCATGTGATCTCCTCCTCTCCACGTCTTTGGGTTTTGGTGGAGGAGAGACACTAAGAACATACATTGGCTTAAGTAAAGATGATGCCCTAGCCGCAGTAAAGATGATGCCCTAGCCGCAGTAAAGATGATGCCCCAGCCGCAGTAAAAATGATGCCCTAGCCGCAGTAAAGATATGCCCTAGCCGCAGACTCATGAGGAGATCTACATGCAGAAAAGAGGAGACTTATATGCAGCTCAAATAAGCCTCTATACATTGTCCTAAGAAGGAGATCTAGCCACAGTAAATGAGGTCTCTTCACAGCTGAAAGGAAGACCCTAATACGCAGTCCCTTGTGCCCTAACTACTGGCCTTACTCCTCAGCAAAAGAAGGTCTAGATGCAGCTCTATCCCACAGCTGAAGGAGGCTCCTATACGTTGCATAAAAGAGGTCTAAACGTTGGTAAAGGAGACCTGATCTATACGCTGTTGAAGTGCCCTAATCCGCAATCCTATAGGAGACTAAATCACATTCATGGAGGACCAATTCGCTGCCTGAAGAAGCTCCTTCTTAACACTGTCAAGGAAAGGCCTTTGACACAGTTAAGAATGATGCCCTGCCATTGTTAGTGCAGCCCTCATTTAGCAGCCAAGAAACCTTATACACATCAAGGAAAGAGACTACTCATCTGCAGCATAAGATGGCACTTATTCACAATATGAGGAGGTTTGAAAGGACATCATATAAACTCGGATTGTTGTAGGTGACAACATGGTGATAAGTCATTATTATATAGTGAAGGAATGCATCTGCTCTAGATCAGCTTATGTAAACAACTGGGTGTTTGAAAGGGCTGACAACACAGTCAAGTCCTTATGATGCTTGGATGCTAGCAAGATAAAGTATTGGAGGCCTTTCTTGTTGCTAGGCTAGGCCACAGGCCATAGCCAACAACAAGGCTATTCTCAGGATTGCCTATCAGATGGACAGAGCTACTATATTGAGGGTTAGTCAGATCACAACGATGCAGCATGGTGATGGTTACAACATGATGGAGGCAACAAAGAGATGATGGATGTTGTATAATGAGTACAACATAGAAGTCATTGAGTGCAAATTAGTAATGAGTACAACATTGGGTGCAGATCCGTGATAAAGAGCAGCTCAATGATTGGAGTAGCTCAGTGACAGGAGCAACAACATGAAGAAGATGTAGCACTACGATAGGTGAAGGAGTCACCTTGGAGAATCAGTTGAAGCAACATGTCTTTAGCTGATCTCATATAGATATAGAAAGTCAAAGTGTTGATTTTTGTTGTAAACGTACTATCTCTCTCTCTCTGCTAAACTATCAAAGAACATAGAAGAAGAATTTATCAAGGGTTTCCCCACATTGGGGTTTGTCCCTCGCTAGTGCCATATCTTGTGTACTCTTGTCTTGGCTTGTCTTCTGCAATTTATGTTTATGTTCTATCTGCAGTTTACTTTAATGTTGATGTGATTGCTAATCTGGAAAAGATATGGAGCTAACTGTGAAAATTGAAATAAATGGCTCTAAGCATAGAACATACCTAAAATTAACATGGGATCGAAGCTGAGATGAAGACAATGCCCAAGTAAGACTGAAAGAGCAATCACCAAAGACAGTTGGGAAAGGACAAAAGGATCAGTGGATTCCTCATCGCTCTTCAAAATCATCGAGGGTGAAGTCGAAACAGAGAATATTGTCAGAATGGCGCAGCGGAATATGGTCTACCTAAAGATCGCTTCATTGGAAGACCACATCTCAGGGTGGAAGGAAAGGCAGATAACTAGTTTTGCTATTATGCGAAGGAGTGGTAGGGACGCATCACTTAATGATGATAACAATCATTCCAGGGACATCTTTAATGATCAAAGGAATGACAAGTAATGTAGGTCATCAAGGAAATGGTCGACTCTTCATAGAACGCAAGGAACCCCAGGTATGAAGAATCAAATGTTGTCTCTGATAAGATAAAGAAGCGCTATCTTGTATTGGTCCTCTCCTTCAGATTCTTTGGGAATCTGGCTTATTGATTGTAGTGCTTCAAGGCACTTCATCGGATAGATGGGTGCACTCTCTAATTTGGTAGAGATGAAAA
>APFE030817132.1:16092-35024 GCA_000404065.3 Pinus taeda | reverse complement strand
GATTATGGACAAATTGTCAAGTCGGCCAGCAACTTATGTAGGCTTAGAAGCCCAACAGTCATGTCTATTCAACCTCTACGTTTTAGTATAAATAGAAAAGGACTTGAAGTCATTTGACACACACTCTTCATGTGATCTCCTCCTCTCATGTCTTTGGGTTTTAGTGGAGGAGAGACACTAAGAACATATGCTGGCCTAAGTAAAGATGATGCCCTAGCCGCAGTAAAGATATGCCCTAGCCGCAGGTTCATGAGGAGATCTACACGCAGAAAAGAGGAGACTTATATGCAGCTCAAATAAGCCCCTATACGCTGTCCTAAGAAAGAGATTTAGCCACAGTAAATGAGGTCTCTTCACAGCTGAAAGAAAGAACCTAATATGCAGTCCCTTGTGCCCTAACTACTGGCCTTACTCCTCAGCAAAAGAAGGTCCAGATGCAGCTCTATCCCATAGCTGAAGGAGGCTCCTATATGCTGCATAAAAGGGGTCTAAACGTTGGTAAAGGAGACCTGATCTATACGCTGTTGAAGTGCCCTAATCCGCAATCCTATAGGAGACTAAATCACATTCATGGAGTACCAATTCGCTGCCTGAAGAAGCTCCTTCTTAACGTTGTCAAGGAAAGGCCTTTGACACAGTTATGCCTTGCCATTGTTAGTGCAGCCCTCATTTAGCAGCCAAGAAACCTTATACACAACAAGGAAAGAGACTACTAATCCGCAACATAAGATGGCACTTATTCATGGTATGACGAGGTCTGAAAGGACATCATATAAACTCGGATTGCTGTAGGTGAAAGCATGGTGATAAGTCATTGTTACATAGTGAAGCAATGCATCTGCTCTAGATCAGCTTATGTAAACAACTGGGTGTTTGAAAGGGCTGACAACACAGTCAAGTCCTTGTGATGCTTGGATGCTAGCAAGATAAAGTATTGGAGGCCTTTCTTGTTGCTAGGCTAGGCCACAGGCCATAGCCAACAACAAGGCTATTCTCAGGATTGCCTATCAGATGGATAGAGCTACTATGTTGAGGGTTAGTCAGATCACAAGGATGCAGCATGGTGATGGTTGCAGTGTGATGGGGGCAGCAAAGTGATGATGGATGCTGTATGATGAGTACAACATAGAAGTCATTGAGGGCAGATCAGCAATGAGTACAACATTGAGTGTAGATCTATGATAAAGAGCAGCTCAATGATTAGAGCAGCTTAGTGACAGGAGCAGCAACATGAAAAAGATGCAGCACTATGATAGGTGAAGGAGTCACCTTGGAGAATCAGTTGAAACAACATGTCTTCAACTGATCTCATATAGATATAGAAAGTCAAAGTGTTGACTTCTGTTGTAAATGTACTATCTCTTTCTCTCTGCGAAACTATTGAAGAACATAGAAGAAGAATTTATCAAGGGTTTCCCCACATTGGGGTTTGTCCCTGGCTAGCGCCACATCTTGTGTCCTCTTGTCTTGGCTTGTCTTCTGCGATTTATGTTTATGTTCTATTTGCAGTTTACTTTAATGCTGATGTGATTGCTAATCCGGAAAAGATATGGAGCTAACTGTGAAAATTGAAATAAATTGCTCTAAGCATAGAACATACCTAAAATTAACACCTTCCTATTGGGACTCCTCCCATTGGTGAAAGTCCATAAAGAGCAAGCGGCCTTCGCTATGGTGACGGTGGACCATTGCCCCATTGTTAGCACTTTATCTAGCTTTTGTCTTGTAGGGTTTCCTTTTCCAAGGCCTACTAGATTTTGTGGTAACAAGACCATTGCAGAATTTGTCAAGGCTAAGATGCATGATCAAGAATTGCTCATGTTCTTATAGGGAGAAGCATCCTTAATAGCTGTATACATTCAGAATAGAAGTCCTCATCAAATTTTGGAAGACTGACTCCTAAAGAAGCATTCACTGGACAAAAGCCATAGGTTGGGATATGAGAATCTTTGGTTTCTCGTTTACATCCAGGTTCCTAAGGATAAAAGGAAGAAGCTAGAACCTTTAGGGAAGAAAGGAATATTTGTCGGTTACAGTGAATCATCAAAGACATAGAATGTACATTCCAGAGCAGCGATGGACTGAAGTCAACTGGGATGTCACCTTTGATGAGAAGGTTGCATATTAGAAATCTAAGGAAGTTTCCATGAACTCCTACAATGAAGTAAAGCATGAAGCTTCTACGAAAGAATGTTCAAGCTCTACAGAATGTCCTAAAGAGCCAGAAGGGCCTTGTGAACTAGTAGAACTAGTTGTTGTTCCTAAAATCATAGAGAGACTAGCATGGCTTAGATCTACCTTGAAAGAAGGATGGTGCATCCAAAGAAAGTAAGAAGCCTAAAAGGTTTTCTAGTTATGCATCTTTTATGACTAACCTTATTGATGCAAAACCTTTCACTTATGAAGAATCAACTGACCAACAAGTGTGGAAGGAGGCCATGGATGAAGAATACCAATCCATCATGAAGAATGATGTCTGGGAGATTGTGCCAAGACTAGAAGGGCAGTCATTGGTGACTTCTAAGTGGATATACAAGATCAAGCATGTTGAAGATGGTAGTATTGAAAAATAAAAGGCACGATTTGTGGCTAGAGGGTTCTACCAGGAAGATGGAGAAGATTATGTTGAGATATTTGCTCCAGTTGCCAGTTAGACCTCCATTAGATCTATTATCTCTCTTGTTGCTTCGATGGATGGAATTTACATCCGATGGATGTAAACACTGCTTTCCTCAATGGTGTAATTGAGGAAGAGGCATACATAAAGCAACCTCAAGGTTTTGAGGTGCATGGGAAGGAATCTGATGTTTGCAGGTTAAAGGTCTTATATGGACTCAAGCAAGTTCTAAGAGCTTGGCATGCTCGAATTGATAACTACCTAATAAGACTTGGGTTCTCTAAGAGTGATGCTGCTCCAAATCTATACGTCGAGGTTGTGAAGCATGCACTTGTGATTTTGTTACTATATGTTGATGATCTATTTGTGACAGGTGTTGAGTCTCTCATTATTCATCATAAAAAGTAGTCAGTTTTTGAGTTTGATATAAAGGATCACGGCTTAATGCATTATTATCTGCAACTAAAAGTATGGTAGAAGCTTGGCAAAGTCTTCCCTGGTTAAGGAAACTATGTTATTGAGATCCTTCAGAGATTTTGCATTATGGACTATAAATCCATGGCAACCCCATGGTAACTAATTTAAAACAATTGAGAGCCTTTGATTCCAGCTTGGTAGATCCATCTATGTATCGACAGTTGATTGGCTTGTTGATGTATTAGGTTAACACCGGGTTGGACATTTGCTTTGTAGTAAACATGTTGAGCAATCCAAGGTGGCAATCCCCTTGGTGTATCTTTGGAATAGCTCTCCAAAGTGACCTTGATCCCTCACAAAATAATAACTAGGGTTTTGAACTAGGGCTCCAAAATTCCCTTAGTCCTTACCAAGACTTAGCTCCTGATCTATCAAACTTGCTCTAATACCATGTGGAAATTTCCTTAAATTGCAGCATTGGAAATGTATTCTTCTAACTGATTAATTATACAATTTATTTGCTATGGAAAACAACGAATAAATCACACTGCATTTTTTCACAAATAAAAACACTACAGAAACTAAAATACTGGAATTGAGAAATATAGAGCACACAATAAAATTGACACAGTTATTTTTCGACAAATTTCCTCTGAAAAACTCAATGTGGGAAAACCGATGCAACAGACGAGGGTTTTATTATTATTGTGCAGTAGAGAAATTTTTAGTACAATCTAGATGCCAAACTTGGCAATCCTTAATAAGATAATTTGACAACACCACAAGCAATCCCGGCACAACCTGCCTCAGAAAAAATGGCCATCCAAGCCCTAGTGCATACCCTCACATGTGTGGCTCGAAACTGCCTATGATCAAGTCGTCATGCTTGCTACTATTGCTAGGAGTGACTCTCCGGCACTCTGGAAAATTATCTCGACCTCTAGAACTTGAATCAACCTCCTCCTAAGCAAAATTGAATTGCTCACTGAAGTTGCCTGCGCAACATATCTCTGGAATAACTTTGCCTCTTGCTGCTACCTCTCCAGAACTGGAAATTTCCCCTCGATTCACTTATGTTGCTCCCTCTTAGCCTCTGCGTCCCTTTTGGCTCGAACTTCTCTCCCTTCCTGAATCACTACAACTGGGTAGCTCGATCTGCTAAGGAAAGTCGCTCTCCTGATGTGTTTTCTCCATCTACCCATTGAGTTTCTCTTATGATCTCTCGCTAGTGAACCAATGGCCATGATTAGACCCCCATCAACAACTAAGATCATCTCCAACTCGATATGTGTGAGTTTCTAGAGAATTCTCACCTTTCTCAATTAATTATTGTTAATTAATAACTTTTCCTAAGTTAGACTTAGGAAAAAATTAATTACTTATCAATTAACTTGATTGAGCCATCTCTAGGAGTTTTCTCTTGAAATTTTTTCTGGGTTATGGAGATCTTTTGTTCCTTAGCCTCTCTAACCAAAGTCAAGACTAGAACACATGTTCGATGCTACAAAACTAACAGGTAGATCCATCTATGTATCGACAGTTGATTGGCCCATTGATGTATTAGATTAACACCAGGTCGAACATTTGCTTTGCAGTAAACACATTGAGCAATCTAGGTTGGCAATCCCCTTGGTGTATCTTTGGAACAACTCTCCCAAGAGACATTGATCCCTCATAGAAGTAATAACTAGGGTTTTGAGCCAAGGCTCTAAGATTCCCTTACTCCTAACCAAGACTTAGCTAATTTTTCACCTCCATTGACTCCATCATCCCAAGGATTAGGCACTGGACTTGTCATTTTGGTCATCATTCACAAATGCAACCCTAAAACTCACCTTTGCTCTCCTTTTCTGATTTTCAACCCTCCTAAGGCCAAGCTACTAGCTAGGGCTAAGGCACGAGTTGACGTAGATTGGGAATTTGACCTTGTGGAAGGATTCAACATTGGAAGGAGCCTTGATTACCTCAAAATCAACTCCCTTTAGTGGCCAATCTATCCATTTGAAGGTTAAATCCTCTTGCCCTAGGTAGATTTTTCCCTAGGAAACCCTAGTTTTCCCTAGGCTTCAACTTGGGGGCTTATTGAAGGTGTCTTGGTCCATTTGATAGCTAATATTCATTGTTGGGAAACCATTTCTTGGCCTCTTGATTCTAGGCTAATCCATTTGGCTTGCTAGTTTTCAAGCCCGAGAGCAGTTGTCCCTAATATTAATCTGTGTTAGAATGATCCAAAAGACATGGATCAAGCCAGATCTAATCTTAGCCGTTGATTAGGGACTTAATCTTGGCCGTTGAGATGTCAACGAGAAAAGTATAAGAGGAGGCTTGAGGGTCACTTGGAGAAGACACCAGATGATCAATCATTCTATTCTTTGGAGTGGGGTTTGCTAAGAGAGATAGAATCAGTGATCAGGAGAGCAACTGAGGGGCATTGAGTACAGAGAAACAGAGAAGGCAAAGATTGTGTCGGAAGAGCAACGCAGCAGCCAAGAAGAGTGACGGAGAGCCAACAAGGGCTCACACAGAGGTAGCCAAGTGTTGTGCAGAGCACCACAGGGGCTAACGCAGAGGCTCCTAGAGCTGACGCAGGGCCTCCTGGGGCTGGCGTGGGCCAAGGAAGGCTGACGCAGGGCCAGCGCTGGGCTAAAAGAGGTTGATGCAGTCCAAATTGGGCAGACGTTGGGGTTGCAGAGCAATTTTGTGCTGAGGAACTGCCAGAAGGATTTTTCCGAGGTTTCAGCCAGGAGATTTATCTCAAACTATAAGGTATAGCTACTAAGGAAATTCTTTATTGGGTAGGCTAGTTTCAGCACCCAAATTGTACTCTGATATTGCTTAATAAGAAAACCCTCAGATAGATACACTAGTTTTCCCACATTGGGTTTTTCCAGGGACTTTGGTCCAAAAATAATGGTGTCATGTGGTGTATTTGTTCTTGTTTTTTTTAGTTGTTGATCTGTAATATGTTGAGCATGCACTGGTGTTTATTTTCAGTATTTACTTTGTAAATAACTTGTTAAAGAAAAATAATAAGTAGGTAGGAATAAATCAAAAAAAGTGCATGAAGGGTTTCTAACTAAGTAAACTTAGAAACTTCAACATGGTATCGGAGCATGATTGCAGATCACAAGAGGACTAAGAGACATCAGCCGAGCGGAGCAATGGCAGCAGAAAACCACTGTCCCGAGGTGACAGTAGTTGTTTCTAATAGCGCAGAAGCCAAGAAGTGTGACATAGAGCCAACCAGAGCCACGCAGAAGAAGACGGGAGCTACGCAGAGCCTTAGAGAGGCCAACGTTGTTGATGCAGAGGGCCAAAGAGCTGATGTAGGGCATCCCAGGGCTGACGCAGACCCATCTGGGGTGACGCAGAGCTAGCATGAGGTAGAGAGGGGCTGACACAGTTCACAGAGAGGCAGTTGTTGGAGACTAGAAGGCTACAAAAATATTGCAGAGTGGAGCTGGTGAGGTATTGTAGTCAGAACAATACTTGACAGAGCAGGGCCAGAGGAGTTGTTACCGAGGGTTTCTAGCCGAGGAACCCAAATCAGAAGTGCAGCTGCACAAGTCGATTAGAGTAGGGGACATCTCGACAAGCGACAGAAGGATTTCCAAGAGGGAAATCAGGACTCAAAGGGAGTCCAGAAGAGAACTTCCAGATGGGAAGTAGAGACTCATAGGAGTCGAATAGAGAACTTCCAAGAGGGAAGTAGAGGAGCATCATGGCAACCCCATGGTAACTAATTTAAAACAATTGAGAGCCTTTGATTCCAGCTTGGTAGATCCATCTATGTATCGACAGTTGATTGGCTTGTTGATGTATTAGGTTAACACCGGGTTGGACATTTGCTTTGTAGTAAACATGTTGAGCAATCCAAGGTGGCAATCCCCTTGGTGTATCTTTGGAATAGATCTCCAAAGTGACCTTGATCCCTCACAAAATAATAACTAGGGTTTTGAACTAGGGCTCCAAAATTCCCTTTGTCCTTACCAAGACTTAGCTCTTGATCTATCAAACTTGCTCTAATACCATGTGGAAATTTCCTTAAATTGCAGCATTGGAAATGTATTCTTCTAACTGATTAATTATACAATTTATTTGCTATGGAAAACAAGGAATAAATCACACTGCATTTTTTCACAAATAAAAACACTACAGAAACTAAAATACTGGAATTGAGAAATATAGAGCACACACAATAAAATTGACACAGTTATTTTTCGACAAATTTCCTCTGAAAAACTCAATGTGGGAAAACCGATGCAACAGACGAGGGTTTTATTATTATTGTGCAGTAGAGAAATTTTTAGTACAATCTAGATGCCAAACTTGGCAATCCTTAATAAGATAATTTGACAACACCACAAGCAATCCCGGCACAACCTGCCTCAGAAAAAATGGCCATCCAAGCCCTAGTGCATACCCTCACACGTGTGGCTCGAAACTGCCTATGATCAAGTCGTCATGCTTGCTACTATTGCTAGGAGTGACTCTCCGGCACTCTGGAAAATTATCTCGACCTCTAGAACTTGAATCAACCTCCTCCTGAGCAAAATTGAATTGCTCACTGAAGTTGCCTGCGCAACATCTCTCTGGAATAACTTTGCCTCTTGCTGCTACCTCTCCAGAACTGGAAATTTCCCCTCGATTCACTTATGTTGCTCCCTCTTAGCCTCTGCGTCCCTTTTGGCTTGAACTTCTCTCCCTTCCTGAATCACTACAACTGGGTAGCTCGATCTGCTAAGGAAAGTCGCTCTCCTGATGTGTTTTCTCCATCTACCCATTGAGTTTCTCTTATGATCTCTCGCTAGTGAACCAATGGCCATGATTAGACCCCCATCAACAGCTAAGATCATCTCCAACTCGATATGTGTGAGTTTCTAGAGAATTCTCACCTTTCTCAATTAATTATTGTTAATTAATCACTTTTCCTAAGTTAGACTTAAGAAAAAATTAATTACTTATCAATTAACTTGATTGAGCCATCTCTAGGAGTTTTCTCTTGAAATTTTTTCTGGGTTATGGAGATCTTTTGTTCCTTAGCCTCTCTAACCAAAGTCAAGACTAGAACACATGTTCGATGCTACAAAACTAACAGGTAGATCCATCTATGTATCGACAGTTGATTGGCCCATTGATGTATTAGATTAACACCAGGTCGAACATTTGCTTTGCAGTAAACACATTGAGCAATCTAGGTTGGCAATCCCCTTGGTGTATCTTTGGAACAGCTCTCCCAAGAGACATTGATCCCTCATAGAAGTAATAACTAGGGTTTTGAGCTAAGGCTCTAAGATTCCCTTACTCCTAACCAAGACTTAGCTAATTTTTCACCTCCATTGACTCCATCATCCCAAGGATTAGGCACTGGACTTGTCATTTTGGTCATCATTCACAAATGCAACCCTAAAACTCACCTTTGCTCTCCTTTTCTGATTTTCAACCCTCTTAAGGCCAAGCTACTAGCTAGGGCTAAGGCACGAGTTGACGTAGATTGGGAATTTGACCTTGTGGAAGGATTCAACATTGGAAGGAGCCTTGATTACCTCAAAATCAACTCCCTTTAGTGGCCAATCTATCCATTTGAAGGTTAAATCCTCTTGCCCTAGGTAGATTTTTCCCTAGGAAACCCTAGTTTTCCCTAGGCTTCAACTTGGGGGCTTATTGAAGGTGTCTTGGTCCATTTGATAGCTAATATTCATTGTTGGGAAACCATTTCTTGGCCTCTTGATTCTAGGCTAATCCATTTGGCTTGCTAGTTTTCAAGCCCGAGAGCAGTTGTCCCTAATATTAATCTGTGTTAGAATGATCCAAAAGACATGGATCAAGCCAAATCTAATCTTAGCCGTTGATTAGGGACTTAATCTTGGCCGTTGAGATGTCAACGAGAAAAGTATAAGAGGAGGCTTGAGGGTCACTTGGAGAAGACACCAGATGATCAATCATTCTATTCTTTGGAGTGGGGTTTGCTAAGAGAGATAGAATCAGTGATCAGGAGAGCAACTGAGGGGCATTGAGTACAGAGAAACAGAGAAGGCAAAGATTGTGTCGGAAGAGCAACGCAGCAGCCAAGAAGAGTGATGGAGAGCCAACAAGGGCTCACACAGAGGTAGCCAAGTGTTGTGCAGAGCACCACAGGGGCTAACGCAAAGGCTCCTAGAGCTGACGCAGGGCCTCCTGGGGCTGGCGTGGGCCAAGGAAGGCTGACGCAGGGCCAGCGCTGGGCTAAAAGAGGTTGATGCAGTTCAAATTGGGCAGACTTGGGGTTGCAGAGCAATTTTGTGCTGAGGAACTGCCAGAAGGATTTTTCCGAGGTTTCAGCCAGGAGATTTATCTCAAACTATAAGGTATAGCTACTAAGGAAATTCTTTATTGGGTAGGCTAGTTTCAGCACCCAAATTGTACTCTGATATTGCTTAATAAGAAAACCCTCAGATAGATACACTAGTTTTCCCACATTGGGTTTTTCCAGGGACTTTGGTCCAAAAATAATGGTGTCATGTGGTGTATTTGTTCTTGTTTTTTTTAGTTGCTGATCTGTAATATGTTGAGCATGCACTAGTGTTTATTTTCAGTATTTACTTTGTAAATAACTTGTTAAAGAAAAATAATAAGTAGGTAGGAATAAATAAAAAAAAGTGCATGAAGGGTTTCTAACTAAGTAAACTTAGAAACTTCAACATGGTATCGGAGCATGATTGCAGATCACAAGAGGACTAAGAGACATCAGCCGAGCGGAGCAATGGCAGCAGAAAACCACTGTCCCGAGGTGACAGTAGTTGTTTCTAATAGCGCAGAAGCCAAGAAGTGTGACATAGAGCCAACCAAAGCCACGCAGAAGAAGACGGGAGCTACGCAGAGCCTTAGAGAGGCCAACGTTGTTGATGCAGAGGGCCAAAGAGCTGATGTAGGGCATCCCAGGGCTGACGCAGACCCATCTGGGGTGACGCAGAGCTAGCATGAGGTAGAGAGGGGCTGACACAGTTCACAGAGAGGCAGTTATTGGAGACTAGAAGGCTACAAAAATATTGCAGAGTGGAGCTGGTGAGGTATTGTAGTCAGAACAATACCTGACAGAGCAGGGCCAGAGGAATTGTTACCGAGGGTTTCTAGCCGAGGAACCCAAATCAGAAGTGCAGCTGCACAAGTCGATTGGAGTAGGGGACATCTCGACAAGCGACAGAAGGATTTCCAAGAGGGAAATAAGGACTCAGAGGGAGTCCAGAAGAGAACTTCCAGATGGGAAGTAGAGACTCATAGGAGTCGAATAGAGAACTTCTAAGAGGGAAGTAGAGGAGCATCATGGCAACCCCATGGTAACTAATTTAAAACAATTGAGAGCCTTTGATTCCAGCTTGGTAGATCCATCTATGTATCGACAATTGATTGGCTTGTTGATGTATTAGGTTAACACCGGGTTGGACATTTGCTTTGTAGTAAACATGTTGAGCAATCCAAGGTGGCAATCCCCTTGGTGTATCTTTGGAATAGCTCTCCAAAGTGACCTTGATCCCTCACAAAATAATAACTAGGGTTTTGAACTAGGGCTCCAAAATTCCCTTTGTCCTTACCAAGACTTAGCTCTTGATCTATCAAACTTGCTCTAATACCATGTGGAAATTTCCTTAAATTGCAGCATTGGAAATGTATTCTTCTAACTGATTAATTATACAATTTATTTGCTATGGAAAACAAGGAATAAATCACACTGCATTTTTTCACAAATAAAAACACTATAGAAACTAAAATACTGGAATTGAGAAATATAGAGCACACACAATAAAATTGACACAGTTATTTTTCGACAAATTTCCTCTGAAAAACTCAATGTGGGAAAATCGATGCAACAGACGAGGGTTTTATTATTATTGTGCAGTAGAGAAATTTTTAGTACAATCTAGATGCCAAACTTGGCAGTCCTTAATAAGATAATTTGACAACACCACAAGCAATCCCGGCACAGCCTGCCTCAGAAAAAATGGCCATCCAAGCCCTAGTGCATACCCTCACACGCGTGACTCAAAACTACCTATGATCAAGTCGTCATGCTTGCTACTATTGCTAGCAGTGACTCTCCGACACTCTGGAAAATTATCTCGACCTCTAGAACTTGAATTAAACTCCTCCTGAGCAAAATTGAATTGCTCACTGAAGTTGCATGCGCAACATCTCTCTGGAATAACTTTGCCTCTTGCTGCTACCTCTCCAGAACTGGAAATTTCCGCTCGATTCACTTATGTTGCTCCCTCTTAGCCTCTGCGTCCCTTTTGGCTCGAACTTCTCTCCCTTCCTGAATCACTACAACTGGGTAGCTCGATCTGCTAAGGAAAGTCGCTCTCCTGATGTGTTTTCTCCATCTACCCATTGAGTTTCTCTTATGATCTCTCGCTAGTGAACCAATGGCCATGATTAGACCCCCATCAACAACTAAGATCATCTCCAACTCGATATGTGTGAGTTTCTAGAGAATTCTCACCTTTCTCAATTAATTATTGTTAATTAATAACTTTTCCTAAGTTAGACTTAGGAAAAAATTAATTACTTATCAATTAACTTGATTGAGCCATCTCTAGGAGTTTTCTCTTGAAATTTTTTCTGGGTTATGGAGATCTTTTGTTCCTTAGCCTCTCTAACCAAAGTCAAGACTAGAACACATGTTCGATGCTACAAAACTAACAGGTAGATCCATCTATGTATCGACAGTTGATTGGCCCATTGATGTATTAGATTAACACCAGGTCGAACATTTGCTTTGCAGTAAACACATTGAGCAATCTAGGTTGGCAATCCCCTTGGTGTATCTTTGGAACAACTCTCCCAAGAGACATTGATCCCTCATAGAAGTAATAACTAGGGTTTTGAGCCAAGGCTCTAAGATTCCCTTACTCCTAACCAAGACTTAGCTAATTTTTCACCTCCATTGACTCCATCATCCCAAGGATTAGGCACTGGACTTGTCATTTTGGTCATCATTCACAAATGCAACCCTAAAACTCACCTTTGCTCTCCTTTTCTGATTTTCAACCCTCCTAAGGCCAAGCTACTAGCTAGGGCTAAGGCACGAGTTGACGTAGATTGGGAATTTGACCTTGTGGAAGGATTCAACATTGGAAGGAGCCTTGATTACCTCAAAATCAACTCCCTTTAGTGGCCAATCTATCCATTTGAAGGTTAAATCCTCTTGCCCTAGGTAGATTTTTCCCTAGGAAACCCTAGTTTTCCCTAGGCTTCAACTTGGGGGCTTATTGAAGGTGTCTTGGTCCATTTGATAGCTAATATTCATTGTTGGGAAACCATTTCTTGGCCTCTTGATTCTAGGCTAATCCATTTGGCTTGCTAGTTTTCAAACCCGAGAGCAGTTGTCCCTAATATTAATCTGTGTTAGAATGATCCAAAAGACATGGATCAAGCCAGATCTAATCTTAGCCGTTGATTAGGGACTTAATCTTGGCCGTTGAGATGTCAACGAGAAAAGTATAAGAGGAGGCTTGAGGGTCACTTGGAGAAGACACCAGATGATCAATCATTCTATTCTTTGGAGTGGGGTTTGCTAAGAGAGATAGAATCAGTGATCAGGAGAGCAACTGAGGGGCATTGAGTACAGAGAAACAGAGAAGGCAAAGATTGTGTCGGAAGAGCAACGCAGCAGCCAAGAAGAGTGATGGAGAGCCAACAAGGGCTCACACAGAGGTAGCCAAGTGTTGTGCAGAGCACCACAGGGGCTAACGCAAAGGCTCCTAGAGCTGACGCAGGGCCTCCTGGGGCTGGCGTGGGCCAAGGAAGGCTGACGCAGGGCCAGCGCTGGGCTAAAAGAGGTTGATGGAGTCCAAATTGGGCAGACGTTGGGGTTGCAGAGCAATTTTGTGCTGAGGAACTGCCAGAAGGATTTTTCCGAGGTTTCAGCCAGGAGATTTATCTCAAACTATAAGGTATAGCTACTAAGGAAATTCTTTATTGGGTAGGCTAGTTTCAGCACCCAGATTGTACTCTGATATTGCTTAATAAGAAAACCCTCAGATAGATACACTAGTTTTCCCACATTGGGTTTTCCAGGGACTTTGGTCCAAAAATAATGGTGTCATGTGGTGTATTTGTTCTTGTTTTTTTTAGTTGCTGATCTGTAATATGTTGAGCATGCACTGGTGTTTATTTTCAGTATTTACTTTGTAAATAACTTGTTAAAGAAAAATAATAAGTAGGTAGGAATAAATCAAAAAAAGTGCATGAAGGGTTTCTAACTAAGTAAACTTAGAAACTTCAACATGGTATCGGAGCATGATTGCAGATCACAAGAGGACTAAGAGACATCAGCTGAGCGGAGCAATGGCAGCAGAAAACCACTGTCCCGAGGTGACAGTAGTTGTTTCTAATAGCGCAAAAGCCAAGAAGTGTGACATAAAGCCAACCAGAGCCACGCAGAAGAAGACGGGAGCTACGCAGAGCCTTAGAGAGGCCAACGTTGTTGACGCAGAGGGCCAAAGAGCTGATGTAGGGCATCCCAGGGCTGACGCAGACCCATCTGGGGTGACGCAGAGCTAGCATGAGGTAGAGAGGGGCTGACACAGTTCACAGAGAGGCAGTTGTTGGAGACTAGAAGGCTACAAAAATATTGCAGAGTGGAGCTGGTGAGGTATTGTAGTCAGAACAATACCTGACAGAGCAGGGCCAGAGGAGTTGTTACCGAGGGTTTCTAGCCGAGGAACCCAAATCAGAAGTGCAGCTGCACAAGTCGATTAGAGTAGGGGACATCTAGACAAGCGACAGAAGGATTTCCAAGAGGGAAATCAGGACTCAGAGGGAGTCCAGAAGAGAACTTCCAGATGGGAAGTGGAGACTCAGAGGAGTCGAATAGAGAACTTCCAAGAGGGAAGTAGAGGAGCATCATGGCACTACACGGGGCAAGAGACCAGGATAGACTAGACGGAGCATCGAACTTTGCAGTCTGGAAGGCCAGAATCTTATCAGTGCTTGACAGGAATCGTGTCAAGAACTTCTCCTTGAAGGTAATAGCTGTCCCAGTCGACCCCAATGATAATGACAGGTACGAGGAGGCAATGGCAAGGGCCAAGTGCATCATCCTTGACGGGGTCAAGGACCATGTAGTTCCACACATTGCCAAGAAGGAAACGACATATGAGATGTGGGAGGCCCTCAAGAAATTGTACCAGCATACTTCTGTGCAGCGAAGAATGCTACTTGAGAATTAGTTGAGGTCATATCATATGAAGAAGGGAGAACCAATTGACACCTTCCTCGGAGGACTGAATGAGATCCGAGATCAATTGACTGCTATAGAGGCAACACTGGATCAGAAGCTGATGGTGAGGACAACCCTGAATGTTGTCTCAGAAGAATGGGAAGTATTTGTCCAAAGTACACTGGGCAGAGGGACACTTCCACTTTTGGACGAGATGTGGGCAGCTCTTCGCCAAGAAGAGATCAGATGACAGTCAAAGAGCGGTAGCAGCAGCAAGGGGATCAAAGTCAAGCAGGAGGAGGAAGATGTGGCCCTAGCATCTGAATGAAAGCAGAAGTGGAAGAAGAAAGATCTCTCCAAGATCAAGTGTTTCCATTGTGGGGAGTTGGGTCATTATGCGACCCAGTGCCCAAGGAAGAAGAGTAAGGGAGAGTCTTTCGAGACTAAGGCAGCCCCAACACGGGTAGAGAAGGAATTTTTGACAGACGATGGCTGTGCCATGAGTGCACACGCACCACTTGAGCAGAAGTGGGGAGACATTGAGCTGTAGTCAAGCGGACTATAGGCGATGAGGGGCAGGATCCTTGAGGTACCCAGCCTCTTGGATTAGACCTTGCTACGGGAGCCTCGATGAGGAGTAGCAGGACTGGCTGAGTGGGTAGAGACGGATGCGGATGGAGCGACAGAGAGAGCTACAGTGAAGGAGTTCCAAGACATTGCAGAGGCTAACAGGCTGCAACAGTGCGAGAGGCACAGGAGTGTTGCACCAGTGTAGGATGGCACGAAGATGGTGCGAGATGCAAGGAGTTGTTGCAGCAGCGCATAGGTCAGAGAGGGAGCACTTGTTAGCGGCAGAGGGAGCTTCAGCATCAGTGGGTGTCTCTAGCCCAGCAGGGAGGTCAGATTGGGAGATCAGTTACGTACTTCTCAATAACTGAGTTGCAGTGCAGCAGTGGGCAGCACGATGCAGCATGATGAGAGGAGGTGCAGTGTGGATGCAGTGCTGGGAGAAAGGACCAACAGTAGCACGGATGCAGAGGGAGTTGTCGTACAGATGCAGCAGTGGCAGTGGCAGAACCATGGGCAGCACTACAGGAGGTAGCAGTGCAGAGGATGTTGGGCAGGAAGGCTTAGCATTAGCACAGGTACCAATGCCGGATGATCAGAGTAATACTCAGTGAGGAGTATTGCTAGAGCACAATCCTCACTAAGAGGGATTGTTGATTTGGGGTAGCATCGGATGTGCTCTAGCCACGAAATTTGGTGGAGAGGTTGGGGCACATGAAATCTCCAATACCTAGAAAGGGTTTGGACAGATTCTAAATAGATCAGGAGATATTAAAATAATTAATATTTTTAATGGAGTCCCTAAGTCTAAACTTAGGGAAAATAAAATATTAATGTGTATTAATATGAATCTGTGTTAGAATGGTCCAAAAGACATGGATCACGCCAGATCTAATCTTAACCATTGATTAGAGACTTAATCTCGGCCGTTGAGATGTCAACAGGAAAAGTATAAGAGGAGGCTTGAGGGTCACTTGGAGAAGACACTAGACGATCAGTCATTCTATTCTCTAGAGCGGGGTTTGCTAAGAGAGATAGAATCAGTGATCGGGAGAGCAACTGAGGGGCATTGAGTATAGAGAAACAGAGAAGGCAGAGATTGTGCCAGAAGAGCAGCGCAGCAGCCAAGAAGAGTGATGCAGAGCCAGCAAGGGCTCATGCAGGGCCATGCAGAGGCAGCCAAGTGTTGCGCAGAGCACTAGAGGGGCCAACGTGGCTAACACAGAGGCTCCCAGAGCTGACGCATGGGCCTCCTGGGGCTAGTGCAAGCCAAGGAAGGCTAATGCAGGACCAACGCTGGGCTAGGAGAGGCTGGCGCAGTCCAGATTGGGCAAACGCTGGGGTTGCAGAGAAGTTTTGTGCTAAGGAACTGCCGGAAGGATTTTTCTGAGGTTTCAGCCAGGAGATTTATCTCAAACAGTAAGGTATAGCTGCTAAGGAAATTCTTTGTTGGGTAGGCTAGTTTTGGCACCCAAATTGTACTCTGATATTGCTTAATAGGAAAACCCTCAGATAGCTGCACCGGTTTTCCCGCATTGGGTTTTTCTAGGGACATTGGTCCAAAAATAATGGTGTCATGTGGTGTGTTTGTTCTTGTTTCTTTTAGTTGTTGATCTGTCATATGTTGAGCATGCACTAGTGTTTATTTTCAGTATTTACTTTGTAAATAACTTGTTAAAGAAAAATAACAAGTAGGTAGGAATAAATCAGAAAAAGTGCATGAAGGGTTTCTAAGTAAACTTAGAAACTTCAGCATTGTGCCCTAAATAAGCCTTATTAGAGTATGTGAGTTGCCTTTTCTAACTTATTAAGCCTTGTCCTCAAGAAGAGTTATCCTCTATAAGCCACTCTTGTCACCTTGATCCTTGAGCTTAGCATATCTCTCATAGGTGACCTATCTAAAGGGAAGCCTCTCAGTAGCGAAAGTCCACCAAGAGCAAGGGGTAGTGGTTGTGGTGACAGTGGCCCACACCTCATCATTGTCCCTTAGTCTAGTTTTTGCCTTGTAGGTTACCCTTTCAGAAGGCCTGCTAGATTTTGAGGCAACATGACCTAGGGCCTTTGCATTGGAAACATGCCTTGGGCATATGGTTCAAGCAATTGAGCTAACCCTTGGGACTCATTACAAGTCTATTAAGAAAGCTATTGCAATAGTGACAAAACTCATGATAGCGGGTACGATATTGAAGATGCCAATTTAGTCCTTTGTCAAGGATCCATACCCATGTATGGCACTTCTAAGTTTCTGGAGTGACTACTAGGATGAACTGTAGTGTGCCACGATGCCACCTACATTTTATTTTAACCATGCATATGTAACATTTTTGACATAACAAAGGATGTTTTTATAAAACATTGATACAGAAAAACAATTTTGTAGGGACCCAAATTCCCATAGTGATCCCCTTATTGGGAAGCCTCTAATCTATCTGGTGATAAGGAATTGAATGGTATTAAAGCAGCTTGCAAATACATAGTAAACATCTAAAACTTGAAACTTGTTAAGTTGACACTACCATATTTCTTTTTATCAGAAATATGTGAGGCAGAAAAGCTAGCATCCCTTGTCACATAACTTCTGTTGCAGTTGCAAATAAAGTTTGATTTCCCAAATTTAATGAATAGAAAATTTGGAGCAAAGTAGAAAACATGAGAAAGAAGCATAAAATAGCCACTCTATAGTTGAAATCAGACCAAAAATGTGATTTTTTCAGCCTGCAACTGCATAGTTCAGAGTAATACATGCACACAAGATAGGTGGAGGAGAAGGGAAGAGAGTACCAGTGATAGAAGAAGTTTCCCTACATTGCCATAAAAGTTTTCCAGCGAATCTGCAGAAAATCAACAAGAACTCCAATGCAGTTCATATCCAAAAACTGTACTACGATAATAACAAGTAATCATGTCCTAGAATGTCATTCAAAGTGAAAGCTATCTAAAAACCCTAAAATCCATTTCAAAATTTTAGCAATTTTTGTTATAGAGAGCATTCTTTACATAGAAGAATTACCTTGATCAATAGATTGCACACCCATTTGTGCAAAGTTCGCAAGTCCACCAGACAGATCCAGAAAAATGTTTCCTATGCTCCATCCTTCTGTGCTCTTCCGCAGGAAATTCATGTATGCCTGACCACAGATAGATTAAGACCTTAGAAACATAAAAAATGCAGACCCTAGGAGTTAGGACAAAGGAAAACAGACCAGACTCCAAACAATACAAACTAAAATATATGTTTCCTATTACACAAAGTCAACTTACGTATTATAACGATGGTTAGGCTGTCATATGCAAAATGTTGCTACTTTTTAATGGTCTTAAAGACACTATAATATTGGTACTAGTATAACAATGAATACTCAACAGATACAACTTTATCCTCCAAATGCAAACACAGAACTTGGTGTCCATGAGCTGACAAACAGGAAGATTAATTAGAAGGGAATTGACTGCAAAATCCTATGCATGCTGATCTTTCCTAGCAATTAAAACAAAATACTTATCAACCATATTGAATATGCTGTTGACAGAAAATGAACTGGCTAATCTGAACAGTACATATCATTCTGTGTTGTCCATGACTATGGACAATTACTTTTGATATTTCTACTGAGGGTATATTATGATCTAAGGTAACTCAATCCAATAAGAATGGCTGATAGGTCTAAATGCTTTTCTACTGAGTTTATAATGATCTAAATTACGTAGATCAATGGGTCTAAATATTTATAGGAAGACCACAACTCTCTGAGTTCTTTGAGGCATTCCCTAGCATTCTACTCAAATGAATTACCTATGCTACCCAACAGGGAAAATAACCTAATTTCTTAAGTGCACAAAGGGCTAACAAAATACTATTTAAATGGGATTTGTGTAAGTTGTAGTAATTCATTACGTTTAATATGGTGTTATGGTGATTACGAACTCTTTCCAAGCAAAGAGAGTATGTGAATGTATATTGTACCATCATGTCAGTATGAAGGTCTTGCTCAAATTAAAAGAAAACAGTCATGAGTGAGAGATGGTAGCATCTAGTGGTATGTGCACATTTTTGGGGTTCAAAATATAGGCATCAAATATAGAAAAAGCTAAACACCAACTAAAACTAGCAGGAGACCTAAAACATATCCCATA
>APFE030817132.1:1026-15617 GCA_000404065.3 Pinus taeda | reverse complement strand
AATATATTTATAAAACTAAAGTTATAAAATTCTAAAATTTATAAAATGCTAAAATTATAAAATGCTAAGGTTATAAAATTCTAAAGTTATAAATATCAGTGCTGCCTATACTCACCGAGAGGGGAGGATGACTCACGGCTGAAGGAACCTGTCACCACAAGAGTAAGCGGTGGAGACGTAGATGTACAGGGCAGCCACCGCTTAGCCCTGGCTATATAAAAACACCGAGATGGGGCTAAGAAAAAAGGGCAGGAGAGGACAGTAGAACAAGGAATCAGGAGTACAACCAGAGGAATAAGATTGACCATTGGAAGAGCTTTACTCGGTCCGAGGTTCTAGGCACGGGGGCAGTAAGCTTCTGAAGCTTACTGGATTGGCTGGGAGGAATTGGTTTCCCCGTAAGCAGATCAGAATAACCGCGGAGTCATTAGCTTCAACAACAGCAGACAACAGTTCAAGTAGGTGTTCGAAATCCCTTACTGTTACTGCATATTGTTCTGCTTATCATTTTTTTTCAGTTTTCGGTCTTTACACATGGTATCAGAGCATTCTACTCAAATGAATCACCTATGCTACCCAACAGGGAAAATAACCTAATTTCTTAAGTGCACAAAGGGCTAACAAAATACTATTTAAATGGGATTTGTGTAAGTTGTAGTAATTCATTACGTTTAATATGGTGTTATGGTGATTACGAGCTCTTTCCAAGCAAAGAGAGTATGTGAATGTATATTGTACCATCATGTCAGTATGAAGGTCTTGCTCAAATTAAAAGAAAACAATCATGAGTGAGAGATGGTAGCATCTAGTGGTATGTGCACATTTTTGGGGTTCAAAATATAGGCATCAAATATAGCAAAAGCTAAACACCAACTAAAATTAGCAAGAGACCTAAAACATATCCCATAAAAGAATTAGCAAACATATCACACCATTATTTGTGAATTATTATTACACCATGACAACGATTTGCAAATTCCTACATATATTCCACTAGCCCTATTAAAGCGAAATCTAACACCTAGTGCAAAGCCTCACTAGGTGACCTAGACAAAGTGCAAAACATAGGAGTGTTACCTTTGTCACCTCAACAACTACTCCCCTCTTTAGGGAAGGACATAATACAAAACAAGGGAGGCTTCGTTGGAAGAGTTTAGGGATCAAGTAACCCAAGGATCTCAAGCTAAGCGCCCCCCAAGGATCCTACAACAAAAATCCACTAGATAAATATATAATAAACTAGGATTTCTAGTGGATGGAGTAAGTTCTAGATTCAGGTTTAAAGGATCTATGATTCAATCTAAAGGCTAGGGTTAGCCTAAGGAGTCTCAAATCGGTTATCACACCAAATCAAGAAAAACTCAAGGTTATTATAAACTAGGATTTTAGGCCAACAAATTGCACCAAAACAATAGTTTATAAAACCAGCAAATTAATCCGTTAAAATTGTCCAAAAATTATATGAAATAAAGGCTAAATTTGAGAGTAAACTAAGGACAAAATTGCAACAAATTCTGATAGTTAATAAACATGTAACAATGAATAAAGTTTGATGTCATCTCTATAAAATGGCTGAAAGTCCATGAAAACCTTTAAATTAGCTTCTCAAATGCACTTTTGAACAACACCTAATGGTAGGGCCTACATCAATGAGTCACTAAATGATAAAAAGACAATATTTTGCTGCAATTTAACTCTAATTTACCATAAAACAAAAAGAAAAACGATTTTATGGTTTTAAAAGAATTTCACAATTACAAATGAGATAGACTAGTATCTTCTCAATCTAGGGAACATGGAGTCTAGGATACAAACTATTCTAGGATTACTTTTGGAGTGATTCTTATTCCAAAAAAACCTAGGGAAAATAAAATTACTCTAGGGTTTGCAAATTAGCTTCTAAATTTTCCAGATGATTAAGAGAAAGAAAAACCTATCTCTATTCCTCAAATACTTGGAGGAAGGGTTTAGCTCAACAAGGGACAATGAAGCAAATACCAAATAAACTAACTTGGTACAAGAACATAAATCACATAGAACATAAAACCAAGATAAAGAAAATAAACTAACTTACTTCACCATGCAACATCCAAGTTCCACCATAAGCATCGATGAAAAGAGATCACATCACATCACAAGATCCACCCAAGAAACTCGCTCAATTAGGCCTTCATTGTGCACTAGAGAGAAATATAACTATGAAGAGTTGTTATGTTCCAAGTGTGACAATGATCCAAGAGGAAATTGACTTCCCTACTTATATGAGAGTAACCCAGAAAATTTTCCTTCAAATTAGAGTAGAACCCCTAAAAATTATTAAATCCTTGATACAAGGTGGATGGGTCATTAATTTGACCCCCAAAGATTGCCAAAACAATGAAATAACATGAAAATAAGCCTCAATTAACCCATTCCTATGAGTCTAAAACCTCCAAGGGTGATGTCAAAACGCATGTCTCTCCAAGAAAAGGTGCAATGAATATTTCAAGTGATATATCTTATCCCATAAGTCATGTTTCTCCATCCAAATGAGGTCTCTCATCACCAAAATAGCCCTCTCAAGCCCAACGTCATCCTCCAAAGCCTCACACCATCATCAAATGGGATGCTAGGATGAAATCATTAAGGTAGAAGGTGAATCTACACCTCCAAAGGGTCGCAAGTGATAATTACGATCAATCACCATCAAGAGCACTGGGTATGGACTTCATAGGATAGTTTAAGAAAAATTCAAGTAATGAGTACACCTGGATTTCGACGATCATAAATTATTTCATGAAATGGGTTGAAGACATTCCCACTAAGTATGCAACTGAAAAAGTAGTCATGGACTTTCTAGAGGACAAAATCATAACGAGATTTGGTATGCCTACAAAAATTACCGGTAATAATGCCAAGGCCTTTAGTTCAATGGAGTTTTCCTCTTTTTTCTTCAGGTATGGCATTATTCTATCCCATTCGTCCAACTATCACCAACGGGGAAATGGACTTGTTGAATCCAGTAACAAGAATCTAATGACCATCATTAAGAAAATAGTAGGGGATAATAAGAAATCATGGGACAGAAAGATTAAATATGCACTATGGGCAAACAAGATTACAAAGAAGAGTGCTACTGGGAAAAGTCCTTTTGAATTAGTGTATGGTTTAGACGTCACCTTGTCAGTGCACTTGAATCTTCCATTGTATTAGCTTCTCCAGAATTTCACATTAGATAAAGATGCAGTATAGAATAGATTGGATCAAAGTGTTGAATTGGATGAAGTTAGGAGGAAATCTTTTGATCAAAGTTGTAGGAATCAAGCGAGGATCAAAAGAACATTTGACAAGTCCACTAGGCCAAGAACCTTTCAAAAGGATGACATGATGTTACTTTGGGTCAAGAGAAAGGATTAACCTGGAAAACACTAGAAATTTGATAGCTTGTGAGTAGGACGATATATCATTCGGAATGTGGCTAGACCTAATTCATATCATCTCAGCCAATTGGATGGGGAGATGATGAATTTGCCTGCAAATGTGCAATTGCTCAAACTATCTTTCACTAAAAACATATGATGCCCATGGGGCATCCTCTATAATGTATTTCTAACCTTTCTTCCTTTTCATTCCTTGCTTTTAATTTGATCATTCTTCATTTTAGCAATGTTATTTATCTTCAGCTAGTAGGACATTGGTGATTTTATTTATGATGCATGTGTTTTTAATATTCCTTGTTGTGAGATACTTGTGATCACTACAGATTCTAGAGTCCTCGTATGCTTCTTAGAAGATCAAGCACACATCACCATGTGAAGCCAAATGTTGCACACTAGATATACCTAGCAAATAAATGAAGAAGACCAAAGTTGGACAAGGCACCTGCCAAATTTTTTCAAGTCCATAAGTCAGGCAGGGCAATTTCGCCTCTTTCTCTTCTTTCTTCTTCTCTCTTCTTTCTCTATGCAAATTCCATACCCCCATGGGGAAGTTGTAAAAAATGTCACTAGCATAATGAACTTATGTAAAAGACTTTGACCCTTGGGACCTAATTACTAGGGATGTTAGCTCCATAGTGTTTTTTTCATTTAACTAATTTATTTTTTTTTAGCGCTAAATAATTAATTGAGTTTTTCCACTCACAACCTCCAAAGATGGAGTGCATCTTAATAATTGGGCCTTGAGTGTGTTTTCTAAGTCTAAGGGAAAAGTATATTACCATGCTAGGAATTATCTTCAGTCTCATTGAATTGCATTAGGTTTTTGTAGGACCTTTTTTTAGTAATTAAAAATTTACCCCTGGACGGGAATTTTTATTTAAAAATTATGTAACAAATAAAAAGTAGTAGTAGGAAATGTTGTGTACCAAGTGAGTACTCGTTTTTCATCCTTAGTGTTAATTTTTCAATGTTCTATGTTGTAACAATCACTTATAACAATTCTTCTTCCAATAGCAATCAATTATCCAATATATTTTCAATCACACAGTAACAGTAAGCAATTGTAGATAGAACATAAAACCATATGCACAATAGAAGACATCCAAGAACAATAGAGACACGGAGATTTGGTCAAAGATCAGGGAAAAACCCCACAAGCGGGAAAACCCTTTCCAAATTCTTATCCTATTAGATTGTTATCAAATGTTTAGCAGAGAGATACATAGTCCAAGTACATCAACAACTAGTCAATGGTCAAAGCCTTGACCAAACAAGTCACCAATATCCAACCAATTTTGAGCATAAAAGTCAAATCTGGTCAAACTTCAATTTTGTAATTCTTTCCGTCAAAGTCAACAACAGTGAACATAGTCGTTACTAGTCCAAAGTCAATGGTGAAGTCTACTCCAAAAATTTCAGTCAACTTGTCAAAGAATCTGGCCTTCCTTGCGTGGTCAAAATCGGTCAAAATAGTGCCAAAAGTCTGCCCACAAAATTTGGTCAAAGTCAAAGTTTGACTTGCAGAAACCCTAGCTCAGAATTTCTAATCAACGTGGGTCAAACTACCCAAAAAAAATTTGGTGTTTTCTCTCCTGAACTGGGCCTTCCAAAATAGATCCAAAATCAAGTCAAACGAAGTCAAATCCTTTAAAGTCAACACTGGTCAAACAATCCCAAAACAGAAGTCAAGGTTGGTCAACATAAAGCTCTTTCTCTCTTTCATACGTCTAAACTCGAACCCTGCAATTTCAGAGATGTAGGAACCAAATGATGAAGAAAAGATGTGTGATGCAATGCCTCCAAGTGATGCCAAATAACTTGTATTTATATGTGGTCTTGGGGATCGAATTTCCTCTTCTAGGCCAACTTGTACATTTTGATCAGACGTGGACCAGCATTAAAATTTTCTAAGGGAAAGTAGGGTCTCCTTAGGGTGAGAAGTACTTCTCCAAGGAGAAAATTTCTCCTTGAGCTGGCAATTTTCAACACTCCCTCTCTCAACTAGGGATGAATTTCAACTGCATTATAAGACTCATCTCAGCTGTCTCATCAGCATCGTTGTTGTATCATATCATATTTTGTTTCTTCTCATATCTGCTCATCTGCTGAACACTCTCGATCTAAAGAAGAAGAATCATCATAGGGGAGATAAAGTTGCCACCATATATCCAATGACAATAGGTGAGATACTACTTACCATGAGAGGTAAGGATCACAACCATCCCATTGTCCAATGACAATAGGCGAGATACCACTTACCATGAGAGGTAAGGATCACAACCATTCTATTGTCCGCTAATCTTCCCACCTTGATCCTCAAGAGTCAAGTGCTAGAAATGGGGGAGATACCCAACTTACCAGTGGTAAGGATCACACACACCCAAGTCTCCTCACCTATTGGCCAGATGGGTGGCAATCCCAACAAGCCTAGCTTGTGGGTAGGATGCATACTGGGGTATACTCTGTCAAGTCCCAAACTTGATAGGGGGAGATACCCAACTTGCCATAAATAAAAAGGATCACACACGCCCTATAGTGACAATAGGGGAGATACTCAACCTACCACAAAGGGTTGGGATCACACACTCCTACTGTCCAGAGTTCCCTCAACCCAAAGAGCTCTTTGACTCAATTCCCACACTGGGAGTTCAAATGGGGGGTAAGATCATAGCTCAATGTTCTTGATCATCCGTGACCCTTTCCCGAGAGGGTCACATCCACTAGTCCAAGTTGCTCTCTAAAGACCAAGAACTTCCCTTTCAGCAAAGGCTTGGTAAGAATGTTAGTTATTTGTTCATCTGTCGAAATGTGATGGAGTCTTACAGCTCCTTTATGCACCATATCTCGAATATAGTGATATTTGATCTCAATGAGCTTTGAACTGTCGTGGAACATGGGATTCTCTGAAAGTCAAATCCTACTCTTGTTTTCACAATATATCACGCTCGTGTCCAGTACCTGCGCAAATAGATCTCCAAAGAGCTTCCTCAACCATATTGCCTCAAAGCTAACCATGCTAACAGTAATATACTCTACCTCAGTCGTGCTAAGAGAAACGAACTTCTACTTCCTACTCATCCAAGACATCAAGGTAGACCCCAGGCTAAAACAACACCCTAATGTGCTCTTTCTATCAACAACATTTCCGGCCAAATCAACATCAGTGTACCATGTAGTCTCACATCTTTGACAGTATATCTCAGTCCAAGATTGATAGTCCCATGCAGGTATCTCAACACATGCTTAGCAAAAATCCAGTGCGCGTGTAGAAGCTTGATAATAAATTGACTCAAAGTGTTGACAGCAAAACATATGTCCAGACTAGTGTTCACAAAGAACATCAATGCCCCAATCAATTATCAGTACTTAGAAGGATTTGCCAAATCGGGTCCTGTAGATTCACCACATAACTTCTTGAAATTCATCTCCATCGGTGTGGCCATGGGCTTGCATTCCACCATTCCAAATCTCTCCAACAATTTGACAACATATTTCCCTTAAGAAAGGAAAATATCACCAGGTCTTTGCCACACCTCTAAGCCCAAGAAGTAGTGCATCAAACCAAGGTCATTCATTTCAAATTCAGAGGCCAACTCCCTCTCACACTCAAGAATAAGCTCTCCACCTGTCAAAAATAAATCATCAACATATAATACCAAAATCAAGGGCATACCTTGGACAACTTTGAAGTAGAGGTTTAGGTCAACATTGCTTCTCGTAAATCCAAGCTTCATCGGGTAATTATCAATGCGAGCATACCAAGCCCTGGGGGATTGCTTCAATCCATAAAGTACTTTCATCAGCCTACACACATGAGTCTTCCTGTCATGCTCCTCAAAGCCCTGTGATTGCTCAACATATACTTCTTCCTTGAAATGCCATGTAGAAAAACTGTCTTCACATCCATCTAGTTAAGTGTCCATCCTTGGCTAGCTGTTGGAAATACTAAGAGGGGGGGTGAATCAGTATTTCTTTTCAATTATTATTTTTATCAGTTAAAACATTTATAATTGGAACACAAAAATAAATAGCAGGAATAGATGCTTTTATTAATGTGATCTTTGCAATAAATCAAGAACAATATATATATATATATATATATGGTTTCAATCTGTTGCCAACCACCAACTTGGACTCTTTGTGAGGCTCCAACCTCCAGAGCACCAACTCCCAAGACACCAATCCTTTCAGTTCTGAGGCACCAACCTCAAGGACTCCAACCCTCTACTGTAAACTGTTTGGATCTGTTTGGTTGTAATTCTCTTCTCCCAACCCTACTAGACCTATGACTTACTTCTGTCCTCCTATTCCTTCCACTTCTGCCAGAACTTCGGCTCCCTTTTTTTCTTACAGTTCGCCAGCACTTCAAACTTTCCCGTGTTCTCTATTTTATATGCCTGGTACTCCTGACCTTTGGCTTCCGCTCGTTTCCTCTTCACTTGCTTGATCATTCGGCTTCCTCTGTCTCTTCGATTCATCAAATTCTTACAAGACACGTTAATATGGAAGAGAGGCCGTATTATAATAATACTGCATATTAAAGAAATAACTTTATCAGAGAGGCCCCCCTTTTTTCAATATTCATACAATGGACCCAACATTCTTTACGACAATCACATCACTCCTTTAATCGCAGTCGCAACTCTTTGTCTTCACGATATAACATTGTCAATGCCCCTTAACATCCTCAGTCCTCCTGTAACAATAACATAGATTAACATAGTTAGAAATATATAATGAGTGGTCCCACATGCCACGTCACAATCGCAATCGCAGCGTTCAGGAGGTCTTTTATAAGTCATGTCTATAACATCACCGATGGTCGATTCCCCTTCTGGATGCGATATTATATTAACTCTACAACTTTATCGCAATCGGAAGATTTGCACATAACATAGCCAATTCCCCGATACCTAGACGCGATATCATTATAAACTGTTTTTAATAACTCCGTCGGGTCCATATATATATATATATATATATATATCGCAATCGGTGCTTTCAATGTGGCAAAGCTTTACAAGAGGCTTGCAATATGTGACAAATGCAATAATATATTAAATCATATTGCAATGGTCCAGTCGGGTTTGTATACATGCACATTTTCCGATGTTTACCTTTTTCGGATCAATCCTCCACTGTAGATCTTACCATCCCATTTGACGGTTGATATTACACCCAAAGTTTCAAACAGTCCATTGATCCTCCGTCGTCGATCACCTCCTGCAAGATCCAACAGTTCACAAGGATTTTGGGTGGACAAATAGCTCGAGGATTACCCGCCCCGAAAATGGTTTCCTCTCTCCTCCTCGCTGCTACGTGTCACTTGATAAGTGGAATTGGGTGCTCACCCTTCAATACCATTTACCACTTCTGCCTCGTCCGAAATACCACTCCCTGTTGCAAAAATGCCTTCCTCGCGAGTTAAAGCCCTCACATCTATGCCATGTGATGACCGTTAGATCTGTCGATCTATCGATCGAACGGTTCTCGCTTACTTCAGGTTTAGCTCGAGTTTTTTCAGGTTACCCTCTGTTCCTCAGCGGCTTGTTCTGGACCATTGATCTCTGAGAGCCAACGGCCCTTATGCATTCGGGTCCATAATATATATATCGCATCTATATATTATATACTCTTCTATTTTTTGTTATAACCTGTTCGGGTCTGTGTATTATATCGCATCTATATAATATATATACTCCTATGCTCTTTGTACTCCTCCGCTGTTTGCTTCTCGTGGTTTCAAATGAATCTTTCTCTATGCTTCTCTTGCTCCCGATATGGCTCCTCCGATGTGGCTCCTCCTCAATCTTTTTCTCTTACACTTGCTTCTCTTCTTTGCTTTGATAGCTCTATTGCTCTTTGTTCTTCTGATAGCAGTTTCCCTTGGACATATCTCACTATGACTTCGGATGACTCTGTTTATGTACCTTCGCTGATGCGATCCTCTTTCCAGTGGCTTTGCTCCTGTTCTTCACAAGTCTGCTCTGCTTCTCCTTGGCTTCATATTGACATTAGTGACAATCTAGATCAAAAATCTCCCCCTTTGCCATTGATGGCAATATTCTTCTTCTCTCCCCCTTTGACATCAGTGGCAAAGGAGTGCACAAGGACTTCCCCTGTCGAACTGCTCCCCCTATCCTGCAACATCTTTATGAATCAACTTAAGTGATGCTAAAGAGATAACCCCCATCTTTTGACGAAGATGTTCAAATGCTTCTCGAGGAAGAGGTTTTGTGAAAATATCAGCTATCTGCTCCTTAGTATTGATATATTCCAGGATGATGTTTTGTTCAGCTACTTGTTCACGAAGGAAATGATATTTGATTGGTATACGTTTGGCCTTTGAGTGCATTACTGGATTTTTGTTGAGGCTGTGTTATCACAATAGATGGTAATTGGTTGATTTGTACCTATGTTGACATCTTTTAGAGCTTCCTTCATCCATAGTATTTGAGTACAACAATCTTCGACAGCTATATACTCGGCTTCAGCTGTAGATAGTGATATGGATGTCTATTTTCTGTTGAGCCAAGATACTAAACAGTCTCCTAGGAAGAATGCATTTCCACTAGTACTTTTCCGATCATCGACACTTCCGGCCCAATCAGCATCGGTGTATGTAGTTAAAGTAAGAGTTGAGCTCTTAGGGTAGCAAAGACCAAAATCAAGAGTTCTTTTCAGGTATCTAAGAATTCTTTTTACAGCCAACAAATGGGATTGTTTAGGAGCTGATTGAAATCTTCCCACCATTCCTACTGCTTGCATAAGGTCGGGTCTCGTAGCAGTTAAGTACAGAAGGGCTCCAATTATTGACCTGTAATGAGTTGCATCTACCAGAGGGGAGTCATCATTTTTGCTCAATTTGCAACTTGTGGTCATAGGTGTGCTCATGGGTGCACAGTCTTCCATTCCATATCTTTTAAGCATGTCTTTAATTTATTTGGCTTGAGAAATAAACATGCCTGTTGTGGTTTGAGATACTTGTAGTCCAAAGAAGTGAGATAACTCTCCTATCATTGACATCTCGAACTCTTTCGACATATTTTGAGAAAACTCATGGCTCATCTCATCATTATTACTAGCAAAAATCAGATCATCAACATAAACAAGTGTGACTAGTAACTTATCCTCATCCGTCTTTATGTAGAGATTACTTCCTGCCACCCCCTTCTTGAAGCCTTGTTGTTGTAGATAGTGATCCAATCTTGTGTACCAAGCTCTAGGAGCTTGTTTCAACCCATATAATGCCTTTTTCAACTTACAAACAAAGTCTTTTCCTTCTGTTACATTAAACCCTTCTGGCTGCTCCATGTAGACTTCTTCCTTGAGTTCCCCATTCAGAAATGCTGATTTTACGTCCATTTGATAGATTTTGAATCCTTTTGAGCAAGCAAATGCGCTTCCACACGAGCTACTGGTGCAAATGTTTCTTCAAAGTCAATTCCTTCAATTTGTGAATGGCCTTTACAAACAAGCCTTGCCTTGTTTCTGATTATTTGTCCGTCTTCATTCATTTTGTTTTTAAACACCCACTTGGTTCCTATTATGTTTTTGTCCTTTGGACGAGGTACCAGTTCCCATGTCTCATTCTTCTCAATTTGAGATAGTTCTTCGTCCATGGCTTTAACCCAATGAGGATCCTTGCTTGAGTAAATGTTTTTGGTTCTACCATGGATAGAAGAGCAACATCATTCTTCTTTGGTGTACTAGTCATCCTTCTTCGGGTTTGCATCCCTTCATCCATATTGCCAATAATCTGCTCTTCTAGGTGATATTTTTGGAGAAATTTCATCTTTGATAGGGTTTGAGATGGTTCTTTTTCCTTGGTCTTTTTCTTCTTTTTCAAGTTCTTCTTCTTCAATGAGAGGATCAACTTCATGTTCTTCAATTTCTTTTTCTGGAAGGTCTTCATCAATTTTTACATCAATGCTTTCCACTATTTTCTGTAGTCGGTTATTGTAGCACTTGTAGGCTTTGCTTCTTATAGAATATCGAAGAAAGATCCCTTCGTCAACCCGTGAATCAAATTTTCCTGGAGAGTCATCATTGATTTTTATGAAGCACTTGCTTCCAAAAATCTTGAAGTATTTTGCTAACGCAAGTCTTCCTTTCCATAATTCATAAGGAGTCTTTTCATTATTTGGCCTCAATTGAGTTCGATTCAATGTATAGACAGCTGTCCCAACTGCTTCTTTCCAGAATTTTGTCTGCAAGTTAGCTGCTATTAACATTGTTCTTGCCATTTCTTGAGCTGTTCGGTTTCTTCTTTCAACTACCCCATTTTGCTTTGGTGTTCTAGCAGCAGAGAGTTCTCTTTTAATTCCATGTATTTTACAGAATTCATCAAATTCTTTTGATGTGAATTCTCCCCCTCTATCTGTTCTGAGACACTTAATCTTAGAGTCCTTTTCATTTTCCACAAGAGCTTTAAGATTCTTTAAACACTCAAATGCTTCGGATTTATATTTTATAAAATATACCCACATCATTCTAGTATAGTCATCAACAAATAAAGCAAAGTACCTTTCTCCTTGGAGTGTCAGAGTTCTAGTTGGTCCACATCAATCAACATGAATGATCTCCGAAGGCTTTGATGTAGAGAACTCCTTGGTCTTGTGACTTGTTCTAGTTTGCTTTCCATGTTGACATGGGCCACATACTCGATTTGGTTTGAATAACTTCGGAATGTCTTGTACAACTTTAATCTTGCTGATATTGATTAAGTTATCGAAGCTTGTATGTCCAAGTCGCTTGTGCCACAACCAACTTTCATCTGTTTGACTTAAGTAGCATTTATCTTCTTGAATCTTGTTCAGAATATAAGATGTTGTATGGTGTTCTAACCCCTTTCACCACAAGTTCCCCTAAGGAAGAGTTCCTTATTTCACAGTGTTTGTTGCTAAAGACAACATTATGTCCTTGATCACAGATTTGGCTAACACTCGGGAGGTTGTGTTTGATCCCGTTTACTAGCAAAGCATTTTGAGCTTTTCTTTTTCCATTAATAAGAGTAACAGTTCCTTTTCTAGCAATTTTTGCAGATCCACTTCCAAAGGATACATTTCCTTCCTTTTTGTTCAATGAGACAAACTTCTCTTTGTCCCCTGTCATGTGTTTGGAGCACCCACTATCCACAAACCAATGATTTTCATTATTTTGAGCACATAGAGCTAGGCCACATTTATCCGTGTTGGGATTCTCACTTCTTACTTTTCCTCTTTTGTGTGGGCAATTTTGTTCATTGTGTCCATTATTATTACATAATGAGCAAATCAGGTCAAATTTGGCCAAGGGATCAAAAGAATTGTAGGTTTGGATTTGTCCTTGCCCTTTGGGGCCATATGGTTTGTTTATTTGATCCTTCATTTTTGGTGTGTCATTCTTACGAGCCATGCAATGTCTAGCTTGATGACCAAAATTTTTACAATGGAAACAATGCCCAAAAAAGATAGTTTTGTACCTGTTGTAAGCCATGATTTGAATCAACATTCTTCCTTGGAGTTACTCCCGCTTCATTTTTTGGATTTGAGATGGGCCTTTGATGAAATATTTTTTTGTATCTGTTGTAACATCCATGATTCGAATCAACATTGTTCCTTAGAGTTATTCTCTCTTCATTCTTTGGATCTAGGATGAACCTTTGATGAAATCATATTTCTTCTTTTGGGTTGCTGGAAAGTATGTCGGCTTAGCTTTTTGCATTGTTCTTAGTACTTCATGATTCTCCTTTAAAACCTATTCCAGATTTGTCATGTTGAGGTTTTTGATTATTTAGGATAGTGTCAAGTATTTGAGAGCTTTTCCAACCCTTTTTAACTTGCTCCAATTCCTTTTTCAGAGATACTATTTCAGCTTCACGTTCTTTCCAAGATTCTTCTTTTTCTTTTAGCTTATTTTTCAAGAGATCTTCCTTTCTTTTTGTTTCCTCATTTTCTACCTTGAGAGAAATCATTTTATTCTGTAATTTCTCATTTTCTTCAATGGCACTTATTAACAATTCATCTACATTTCCATCTAGCCCTGAGTCATCATCATTTGTGAATGCCATGAATAATACTTCTTGGCTTCTAGCATGGTCATTTTCTTCATCTGATTCTTCATTACCTCCTTTGCGGTGAGTGAACTGGTTAGTTGATTTCTTTTTGATGACTACAAATTCATCTTCATCGGACTCATCTTGCTTAGAAAGGAAATTCTCCTTATTGAACCCTTTCTTTTTGTATACCATCCTTTTAGAATTTTCTTCATCATCACTATCATGCTTATGAGGACATTTTGCAGCATAATGACCTATTTTTCCACATTTGAAACAAATAAGAGGGTATTTACCTTTTAGCTTAGATCCTTTCTTCAACCTTCATACAAATTGCGCCAATTCGGATTCAACATTGGAGTCATCACTACTAAAATTCCTTTCTTTCCCCATTTTTGATTTTGAGGCCTTGAATGCTGCATCTTTGGAACTAGGGCAACCTTAAGACCTTTTGAACAATGGTGCTCTCTTCAATGTTTTCTTCCAATCCTTTAAGAGAGTTGACCACTTCAGCTACTCGGAGAAAGTATGATGCAATATCTTCTTCATCATCCATTTTTAGACTTTCAAATTGCCTTCTATGAGTTTGAAGCTTTGCCTTCTTGACTTTGGAGTCCCCGTCATATAAGCCAATTATCTTATCCCATACTTCTTTGCCAGAGTTACAATTCATGACTTTTGTAAATTCGGAATCAATGATTCCACTAGTGATGGAGTTTAAGGCTTTTGCATTTGCAACGTAGACTTTCCTCTCGTCTTGATCTGTTGGAAGAGTGGAAGGAGCTATGTACTCATTTAAGACCGAATGCCAGACTTCAGGTCCAAGGGACATTAAGTAGTAGGACATTCTCTTTTTCCAAAAACCAAAATTTGTGCCATCGAACAGAGGAGGTCTTCTTGCCACTTCTTGATTTCTCATCATGACTAAGAATCCTTCTTCAAGCTATTAGGTTGATATGAAGAAGCTCGCTCTGATACCAATTGTTGGAAATACTGAGAGGGGGGGTGAATCAGTGTTTCTTTTCAATTATTATTTTTATCAGTTAAAACATTTATAATTGGAACACAGAAATAGATAACAAGAATAGATGCTTTTATTAATGTGATCTTTGCAATAAATCAAGTACAATATATAT
>APFE030817126.1:1983-14505 GCA_000404065.3 Pinus taeda | reverse complement strand
TTGTTTGTACTAGATTGCATTTATATTAATAAGTTTGTGATAACATGTAGACACATCCTAGCTACATGGATGAGTTTATGAGGTCATTCGAGGGGCCAATTGATCGGCCAGGCCCTCCTCGACTAGAACATGTTTCCACGGATTCTCCTCCACCTCCACCTCTACCTTATATGTTAACTAATGTGGAGGAAAATCACTATGTACAACCACATGGACCAATAGTCGAGGTAAACTTTTTTATTCCTAATATTTCAACATTTTCTTTTTTTTAGTTACACATATATGCTAATTAATTTGTAGTCTAATTATAATTTGTCCTTGCCATTGTGTACACATTCCCATATGCAAAGCGTCATTGATGTCGTTGTTATGTGGATAAATGATTGCGATGTTAGGTTTAGAGGCATTGGTGATGTGGGTCCATCGATGCAGGCCCCAATCATGGAGCCACAAGAAGGGAAGCACCAAACCCATATTCATGATTAGACCCCCATCCTATCTTGCATTGGAATCGAATGAGGTTAGTAAATCCATGTATATGTAATTAAAAATGTGGCTCAAAATTATTTATTTCCATATTGTTTATTTTGTACAAATAATTATGTAATTAGTTTGAATTTGAGTGTGTTATATTGTAATACCAGCATATGGACACTCACTTTGCATGGTGGAACTCACATAGGAGTTATGGTGGTACTTAGAGTGTCATAGTTTGTATGTTTTTAAGCTCATTTCATAGGGCACATTCACATGTGTGATACAAACTTTGTATATTTTCACACATGGATGGTTTATGGATGTACATCATAGACATTATTTTATTTTATGGATGCTTATTATTTCAGTTTATGGATGTTCATGTGATATTTTTAATTTTTATATACTTTCATATGGATAGTTTATTGATACATGTATTCACTATTTTAGTTTATGGATTTGTGTTAATATTGTTTATGGATGCTCATTAATTTTTGAATTTTATGGATCTGTTAAAATTATTTTGTTAATTTAAAATTTTTCTCTATACTATAGCTTTCATTAGTAAAATATACGTTCAATTTTGATTTACAATTTCATAGACTAAGAAAATATGTACAATCTTAAGTCATGATGCAAGTCACTTTGATACTTAAAATGAACTAAATTATATCATGTATCAATTTAATATTGAACATGGAAATAATTCCAATCATGCTTCATGTTGGCTTGTAGAAATTTTCTTTTAGTGCAATCAACATGTATGTTATTACAATTCAAATTTAAATATAGATTTTTTGAATTATGAAGTCATTCATATTATAATATGTGTGTGTGTGTGTGTGTGTGTGTGTGTGTGTGTGAAATTGTTGTGACCCACCCATATATCATTGCATGGACAACTTTTTTAAGTATTTCAATCAATTTCTTATTTCAAGGTTAAATTTAAAAACACAAATAGGATTGAAATAAGTTTTATTCAACTTTAAAAGATGTCATGTAAACAACAAATAAGTTTTATTCAACATTATTTATTTTGGGATTATCTACAAGAGCTTAGTCATAATATGATATAAGTCAATTGTATTGAAATTTAATATATAGGTTAACAAACAATATAGGACAACATTTCTATAATTTTATATAATTTTATCATCTTTCCTAAATTTACAAGTAGTTATCCAAGTATTTCAGTAAATTCCTTATGATGGAAATAAGTTTTATTCAATTTTTAAACTCTTGTATGATTGAAATAAGTTATATATTCAATTTTAAAAGATGTGCAGCTGTAAAAGATACAAATACAAGTTTTATTCGATTTTATTTTGTTTGAGGTTATCTACAAAAGCTAAATCATAATGCACATCGTCAATAATTTTTTTGTTCTTACACTGAAATCAATGCACAATATTAAAGTAATTACCCTAAAATTAATGTACACCATATATCTAGTTACATCAATTCAGAAATCAACATCTTCACTGAAATCAATGCATCTAATGCAAGCAATCAAATAGGAAGAGAAATCAACATCTACACTAAAATCAATGGATCTAATGCAAACAATCAAATAGGATTATAAATCAACATCTACACTGAAATCAATGCAACTAATGCTGTAAGAAATCAAATAGGATTAGGAATCAACATCTACACTGAAAGCAATGCATCTAATACAATCTCAATCAAAAAAGATTAGAAATTAGCATATTTAATGAAATTAATGAATCTAATGTAAGCAATGAAATAGAATTATAAATCAACATCAATGCAGAAATCAATTCATCTAATGCAAGAAATCAAATAGGATTAGGAATCAACATATGTGCACTCAAATAAATTCATCTAGTGCAAGAAATGTTCTTCCCTTTCTCTCCCCCTTCCATCTATATTGAGATCTCCCTCCATCTCTCCTTATTTGTATCTCTATCTAACCCCACCAAACACACACACACTCTCTCTTCATATCTATCTATCTCTCCCTCCCTCCATCCATCTCCCTCTTCTTCCCTCTCTCCCCCTTCAAGTTATATCTCTATCTCCCTCTGTCTTTACTTCTTCATCACTCTATATCACCTTGCGAACATACACATCGTTTCTACATATCTATCTATATATCCCTCCCTCTGCCTCCCCCTCTCACTCTCTCTCTATCTTCCCATTCTATCCCTTTGTCTCCTCTTCTATCTCTTTTCCCTCATACTCTCCTCTCTCCCTCTCTCACCATCTCCCTTGTCACTCCCTCTATCTCTCTCCATCTCCCTTTCCACTCCCTCTCTCTCTCTCCACCTTTCCCTCTTTATATTTATTTCTTCCTACCTCCCTCTCTCTCTCCCTCCCTCTCAATTACTCTCTCTTCCCTTCTCTCCCACCTACCTCTGCCTCTTCCCTTGGTCACTCACACACTCTCTCTATGTCTTTATATTGTAGGTTTTAACCCCATACAGGAATTACCTGCATACGAATTCTAAAACATAGAAAATAAACAATGCAAGAGCATAACACGTAAAACACATACACACAGAGATTTTACCTTGGAACCAAAAACCAGGACTACCAGCTTGATTTTTTCATTATTTTCCTTTCAATGTTACAATACATATTTATACATGCCAAAGCATCCAATACCATGGACCGAAAACCATCGCATCCAAAACCATGTGCAAAAATCATGCACAAAACCATAGGTAGGTCCATCCAACCTAACGTAGGGTCCAAAACCAAAATTTTTCAGGGCGCTGCCCCAGACCCCATAGAGTGGGGTTACCTACACCCCTCAAACCCCTTGTGACTCCCCTCACTACACAATCGGTGCAATGAAGGGGGGGCTCTGCCCCCCTTCTAACCCCCCAGTTAAATACGTGGGCTAGTCGTAGAAAGAATATAACACAACCCAACATATATATATATTATATATATATTATATATATTTTATATATATTTTTTATAGATATATATATCAAGCTTCGTACTGAAACTATGTTGACTATCACCCTCCCTCTCTCGTTCTCTCTCCCCCTTCTCTTCATCTCTCCTTCTTTTTCCTTCTATGTCGCCCCAAACATACACACTCTCTCTCCATCTCTCCCTTGTCACTCTCTCCCTCTTTCTCCGCCTTTCTCTCTCTATATGTCTTGAACTTCTTCCTTCCCTATATTTTCCTCCAACTCCATCCCTTGAGCTCCCTATCTTTCTCAGAGAATCTCTCCTCCTCTCCCTCTCTCCATCTTTGTTCCCCCCCTCTCTTTGTTTCCCTTCTCTCCCGCTCTCTCACCTCTATATTTCAAAACTTTTAAAATACTTTGACAATTAATATATTATGTTTAAATAAAAAATATATTTTTATGTTGGACAACAATTTATTTTTTTTATAAAATACATATTTAAAATACAAGATTTCAAATGTGTGTTGTACATTCACTTGGAGGGAAAATGATAATTTTCCATGGAAATATTATCAAAAATTTTCCAAAATATTAATGTTCCAGCTACCTCCATCGAAGATACATAGTGTTTCATGTCTTCCAATTGAAATTGTTTAGGTATTATTTCTTTAAAGATAGCTTTAGATTATGATTACTTCCTGATTTTAGAAATATTATATATTTTATTATGTTAGATCTAAAAAAATCAGGTTAAATAAAATTCATAACATATATATTAAGTCAGCTTGTATGACTCTTTTGTTGATGCCTATGGCATATATCAACCACACTTATTAATGTGGTTGTGCTAGTATATATGATAATATAAGAAATTTTATATTATATTAAAGTTAATAATATTATATTAATCCAAAATTTAATAAGGTTTTTATATGACATTATAACAAAAATTCTAATAAGATATGGAATTCTAAAATGAGGTAAACGTTTAATTTTAGATTATTCAATTTTTTTTATAGAGGCTCGATCGAGCTTTTGTTAACCACATAAATGGATCGATCAAGGGTTTACAAAACCCTCTTATGTCCTAAAATCAGCAATTTCAACACCCCTTCTGCAAAATTTTCTACAACTCCATTTTGTACCCTAACAGACTTAGGGTTAAATTTGTTGTCAGGTGGTGGAGTTGATCATGTTGGATACATGAAGGAATCCTCTATCCAATGGCATATGGTTTTGAAAATTTTGAATTCATGTGATATTTTTCATCTAATTTCTTTTAAACATAATGTGTGGAATTTTTTTGAACTATTTTAAAGAGGTTGAATAAAAAATCAATATCGTAAAATATGCACAATGAAAAAAATTCAAAAAATACCAATATCTTCATTTACAAGTTCTCTTCAAAAAGGTACTTTTGGTTTTTCAAATTTTTTAAATAATTGAAAAAACGTTATGTGAACACATGTGTTTGCAAAATGCAATTGAAATATTACTTTGCCACCTTTGAAAATGAATAAAAATCATATTTTTTTCATATTAAAAAAATAATATTTTAATATGAAAAAATTAGCTCTTTACTAATGATCATGCTCATTCATAATATATTATATATATATATATTATATATATATATATATGATATATTAATCATATAGTCATATATATATATAATATATATATCTTACATTTTAGACTAAGTTATGTTATGTGAACACACACATACCTCTTAAGATGTGTGAAAATTTGCAAGGACAAGCATTTCATTTAATGGACATATTATACGACACTAAATATTTTTGAAAAAAATATCATTAGGATAACAACAAAATTCTCTACAATTTGTCTTTTTACTTTGAATCAAAATTCACAATGTTGATGTGAATTTTGAGGGCTTCAATTCGATAAAAGAGGAAAAATGTAAAATTTTATCACCACATTTGGCCCAATATTGTAACCCATATTCATGATTTCATGCTTAACAAAACTAAAGTTGTGTAGTGGATTGGAAAACAAATAAATATTATTTGTACAATGTTTTTGTTAGGGGAATTGAAGAAGTGAATTGAACAACATTGCATCAAAAGACAAGGCTTCTATTCCCAAACAATTATGTGCAAAAGCTTTGATTGTTATTATTTTTCCAAGCAATGATAAAATGTAAGATCTTAAACATAAATAAAAAAATTAATAGATCTGGTACACCCTAGTGTCCAAATTAAAAATGTCTGCAATCTAAAACATTGAACACAAGGGGATCTGAAAATGCCACCTCTTATTTATATTAATAACTAAAAATAAAGATACATTCCCATACAAATAAGAATAGAGCCCCTTCAAATGGCATGCATGGATGCTCATTAAAACACTAATCTAAGACACTAAAGCACCTCTATGAATCCTGACGGGATCCACCATACAATTTCACTGGGCTTTTTGTCTCGGGATCAAAGTGGAACTGGCCACGACAAGTTCTTGACAAACACAATAAGATAGACAACTCATGAATGATCCAAAGGCCTAACTCATATCCCTTTCAATGGTCTTGATGGACTCTCTAGAAATATTATTTTATTAAATTCCCTCGAAAAATTAAAGCAAATATCATGGGTAGATCCCATGGGAAAATACCATGGTAAATAAAATTCTGTCCATTTTGACCATATAAAAAAAAAGGAATATTAAAAATACTCCCACCAAAATATTTCTTTTCCTCAAGCAATCCACTTCTATCCATAACAAAATCATTTTTATAATGATACTAGGATCCCAAACAATCCTCCAACCAATCCTACCCTGAATAGGTTCACAAGGATCCCAATGCCACCTAATTCCTGGGACCTATGGGTTATGATATCATCTCAACACTCCATGACTACCCGTGCCTAAGGGCCCAAGTTGGAATATACCCTTGGATAAGTTTATCCTCTTAGGAATCATCCATCAATAGAGTTCTAACTTATAATCTCTCTCCAATCCATCTCATGGGAAGGATATAATGCATGATTGCCTGCACATGGAAAAAGTATACTATGCTGATGTTGCGTAATGCTCAACTCATGTTGCTCCACTAGGTCACCCTAATGTATAAAGGTAGGTTGGTAGTGCTACAAGCCTTATCTATATACTCCTATAGAGGGATGCTCTAGAACTCCCAACTATACTCCTCTTGTTTCCTTGTGAGGGAATTGAGTCATACCTCAACACTAGATAACTTTGTCATTGATTCGACACATACCCCTATGAGCTTCTCAATTTTCCTATTCTCCTCGAAGACAGTGCCTCTGAATGTCCACACTCTTTATTTCAACATCATAAGATTTGTTTTGAAATGCATCATCGTTTCCTAAAATTCGTCTACTAGAAATTTTGGTGCCCTACTGAATTCCTTGTATTTGTTTGCACCGGATGCTCAACTATCATAGCTCCAACTTGAATCTTTGACTAAATCTCTAGTAATTGGTTATCCTTCATACTATATTTTTCATGCTCATCATGTCGGTTTACCACTACTAGATCCTCACTAAATTCTCCTTGAATGTCTTCTTCCTAGTCTTCTCCACCTACAGGGGCAATTTGTTGTCCATCCTCTTTAGTTGTCAAACATGGATACTCTGGTGGACTCTTATTTAAACTTGATTTCTCATACTCTTCATGGATTTCCTCCTAGATATCTGTGGACTCATTTCTACAAGAGTCTATCCCATCGTTAGGAATAATTACCTCCTTCATTTCCCCATGTATTTTGTCAAGCTAGTTGATTATCATCAGCTTGTCCTGCAAGTCTCTCTGAAGAACATTGTGTTGTTTCTCATCATCTTGAAATTTAATAGACCCAACTATAGAATACTCCCCATGATCTGAAGAAATCTCCTCTTATTTTGTCCTTGTTTCCTCCTTCCTATCATCTGGACATGAATGGTTAAGTGCCCAAGGTTCCTTGCAAATAAAGCATAGTCCTCTCCTTCTTATTTATTCTTGTTGCAGGTTTTACTACCTTTTTTTATTTCTTCCTCCATCAATCCTTTTAAGCTTCTTCTTAGTCAACGCCATTTTGAGAAAGTTTATGTTTTGCATGACTAACTTCTCGACTAGATCATAATAGGATGGTGATACAATTAATTGCTTTCTCCAAATGGTCAATTGTTTGGATCTTAGTATCTTGAAGTTGTCCACATATCCTTCTAAAAACAAGGACATAATAGTGTGCATGCTTGTTTTGACACAATCTATATGAGCTAGTGTAATGTTGCTGTAAAAGTTTTGGAAAACCTGGAAGATTAAGTCATCACATTCTATATTCAACATGAATGTGCCAAAGCTGAACTCTACCACGAGTTCTAGGATTTTCCTCCACTCTTGAAAGGTAGGAAGCTTGATGTTGTTAAAACCTTGAAAGGCTTCCACTTTAGATGCAATATGTCCCTAATAATATCATTATTGTAAGGAGATAGAGGCGATGTTAAAGCTAGGATCTTGTTGAGACAAGAGGCCTCTAATATTTTGGGTAGTATTAATGCAAGCATGGATGGCTTCAGTGCCCAATTAAGTTTCTTGCATTCTGTCTGTCCCACCCTCGATAGACACATGTCTAGTTCCTCCAACTCACGAAGGTCTATGACTGAATTTTTTCGTTGCAATTTAGATCCAAGTGTGAAGATACTCTTTATTTTTACATCTTCCTTCTACATATCCTTTAACATTGAAGGATAACATGGACCTTCCAAGAGAAAGGGATATTTTTCTTCTCTTGATTATGATCTGTAATTTGTTACCATTTTCTATCCTTAGAAGTATTGTAACCCAGAGAATTAACTGATGTATTATTATGTTGATTCATGAGGCATTTCCAAAAGTAAAATGATGACATTATGGATTGGAATTAATCGATCTCAATGACAAGAAAATATTGATTGGAGTGTACTAATCCCTTCTCGTGCGATGATAATGTAATGAAACTGCCCTCATTCAACTAGTACTTTAACCCCAGCCTTTGACAAGCTCTGTTTTCCGATGAATCTCCTTAATCTTCTTGAAAATAATAGCAATTCGAGTTTTGGAAACAACAAATAGTTTTGGCCCCAATGTAAAGATAGATTCGATCCTTAATTAAGACAAGGAGTTGGCCTCTATAAAAAAGGGGTTCAACCTCCAAACATTTCTCAAATGCAGGCCACATATAAAACTCATGAAAAATATAGGGGAAAACACACTTTAGTTTTGTATCCTTTCTGCTGGGGAATATTTCTAACTTTTGGAGTAGAATTTGTCCCTTCTTTTGGTCATGAACTTAGCTCCAAAGAGACAATAAGTTATAGATAACCTTATGGCTATAGATACAGTGTTAAAAAATACAATTTGGCCCTCCAAATTCTTGGAGATAATTGATCTTCAATTGATGCTAGTCAACCTCTAAAGACGTACTACAATTCTTCCCCAAATTTGTGGTGTCTTGGTATGATGTGCAACAGACATATGTCTTCCCTCCTCCTTTTGCATGAGAAGTAACCCCTATACCATTAAATATCATGCCATAAGATCAATTCTTAATAAAATGTTGTAGAATGTAAATGGGCCAAGACTTAAATTTTATGGTGCCTCATTACATTAATCACCAAAACAATAGAGTAATCAACCTTGATCTATATATTGACTGCGTGGCCCTTACCAACGCTATCCATGATAGATTCCCCCATAAACCATATATTGCACTATAGAATTAAAAGGGAACAAACCAAATAAACCATGTTAATAAATTCCTCCCATGTGCTTTAATTGATTATACCACCAACCATGTCAATTCTTATGTAAACCATTCATTGCACCATATTTTAATTAAAAGGGTTCAAACATCTTCATTTGGCTAAGGAAACCAACTAATACTTTGAATTTAATATAATTGACCAGATACATGTGCCGCAACCCAACGAGATAGTTGTTGTGGTCCCTTAATGTTGACATTCACCATTAATACACTCCTATTACAATCAATACTGTTGTGAATGGATCGACACTCCTGCACGGTCTGTGGCCTCGGTTTGATCTGTTGTATAAACAATTATTTGTTATCCATCAGTAGCAATGCACTCAAACTTCTGAATAGGGATATCTGCTTCATTTTTTAGAGAGATTTGACCATTTTCATCTGCAATTTTCTCAACATTTAGAAGAGAAAATTAACTTGTAGTTAATGTGGTCTCTTCAATTTTTAATTCATCCACATTGGACCTTGGAGGAGTTAGAGAACATGGCTTCTATATGCCTTAAACTTAGCCTCTCTAGACATGCTCGCTATCGCCTACATTTATGGTGAGTTCAGCTCCAACGAAAATATGATTTCATCCTCATAAAAAAAAACCTTGATCTGTTAGATCGAGTGATAATTTTGCCTCACTGAAAGGTTATACATCAGTCCCAATCATAACTAGTTGAAACTTTGGTTTTCAAAGACACTTTGAATAGTATGAAATCCTAGGAGAATTCCCAGGCAGGGCAGTGGAATTGATTCAAGAAGATTCTAAGTTTGAACTCTTCCCATGACCCTTGTTTATTTGTTGGGAGGAAACCTCAACCCCGAATTACACTAATTCGACCCCCTCGAACCACAAGATTTTTCATAGGTGCTTGAAAGGTAGAAAAATTGGCCCTTACTGTTAAGATATGGCATGCGACCCCAACCACATATCTTGGTGTTCTCAATGCTTAATCAAATTATTCCTTGGCCTTCCTCTTCAGTGTGAATGCTCCACAGTCTTGGATTGGAAATTGTTGGATCGCCCACAAACTGGTGAGTGTCACTCTGGCTAATATACTTAATGTGTCCATCTACATTGTGACCAACCACCCACAAAGAGGCTGGTCCCTGTGTGGAGCTAACAACCCCTTTTCCAGTATATTGTATATTGGTTCTTCCTTCAATATGTTACTCTTCGTAAAGTATGGTAGATGACCTCCTGATCCTAATGCTTAAACCATGCCTGACTAACCACTCCTCATATGTATGTACACCATAATCCGACTTCTACTTAACATTGGCGAGGGATAGATAAATTAAGTGGCATGAGTGGCTGAGCCTTACAATGGCAATCAACCACAGTGATCAAAACTCTTTCCATAACAAGAACTCAAACTCCATATTGATTCTACCTCAAATTTATAGTATATTCGACCTCCACTTATGAAAAAATAGGGTTTTGGCCCCAGTAATAGTTTCCTATGATCTTCCAAGGAATTAATCCAACCTCAATACAAGAGAGGAATTTGGATCTCTTAATGTCTGAAGGTTCTAGAAATCAGATCTCTAGCAAAATTTGAATTCATCTTGTAATGACAAGATTATGCACTCCTCAAAAAGGTTTCACGCTTCTCTGTATGGCTCCCTCACGACTTCTATAGCTCCCTTGTACCTACGTGTAAGTGCATCGGTCTACTCTTTAACTAAGAATTGCTGGATGTGACCTCATGACTTAGAAATATAATTGGAAATGAGCCCTCAGATATGATAAGGGTTCAATCTCAGCTCCATAAAATTGAATGGACATATCTGTGTAGTAGAATCAATGAAACATCACACAAAGTCATCCAACATCATCAACATAACCCTAATAAGACAAATCAACCACTCAGATAGCCTATCCCTGGGTCCTACTATTGTTATGGACCTCTTAGGCCATATTCTCTCTCATGCTATGGACAAGGCAGTGACCAGAAAGGCAAAGTCACTCTCATAGGCCTGCCTACTAGTGGTTATGGACCAAAATTTCTAGTACTGTGCCAATGACCCCAGGATTTAAGCCACTTCTTCAAGCCCAACACCCAGGGCACTACCTAGAATGGAATGAATAATTATAATAAGGAAAATTATAGGGAAGCAATGATGCAAAAGCAATGAGATGATCAAGACCTTAGTCAGACCCCTACTAGCCATGATCGACATTTCATCAAACATATCGTGAACATGTAACCTACAGGTGTAAACAACAGAATTAAGTGTAGGGACCTCATACTTATATGAGAATTGCTATCAACCATTGTCTCATTATCACATTAGCTACTATATCATCCATTCGGTCATATCTACATTGATCATTCAATAACAAGTAAGAACATGATGAGTTTCATACATCGTTTTTTTCATAAAACATATAAATAACCAGCCTAATAGGGGCATCAATATCCGTGAAATCACAATCGTATAAACCATATATAATCCATCATAATACTAATAGAAAGACAAGGAAAAATAACCTTTCATTAATGATGAAAAATCCAAACCCAGGATGGGACTTCCACATTCCACCTAACCATAGAATGGCCATGCCAAATCTCTCTTCAACCATTCACCCCTATGCCATACTCCAAGCATGAATGTGGGATCTCATTGAATACATCAATTAAAACTCATCTAGGGCTTCCAAAGGTGATCCACCGCAACCCATCAAACTGTGATTCCACCTCACAGTCAGACAGCACAAAACCATCATCAGATTAGTCTCTATCCTAGCATTTTAGGGCTCTAGAGTGTTTGTTCCAACTCAGCTCCCAAGACTAGTAACTCAAACCATGGTTGTTGTTGGGCTCCAGAGCATTTGTCTAACCAAGGCTTCCAAGACTAGTAACTCAACCTACATTTGCTACTGGGCTTCCAGAGCGTTTGTCCGACCAAGGCTTCCAGGACTAGTAACTCAACCCACATCTACTGCTGGGCTTCCAGAGCATTTGTCTGACCAAGGTGATGAGCCCCAATTTTGGTACAATTTGGGCTCATTTTGGCCTATTTTACTTGCTCAAACCATTCATTTTTATTTGCTTATGCATGCATTTCTTAGTTTATTCATGTTGTTTGTAGGAAGAAGGTTAGACACTTTATCTACGTGATTAATGCATTATGATTCCAGGTTTTGGCATTTAAAAGGGAGCAAGAGACAACGAAAAAGGGGATAAGGAGACAATGAGGTGGCACTACTGATTTTGTGGAGAGATGTCCACGGTCTTGGGACATTCCTCGTGATTCCCATCGAGAACTCCGAGCTCCAATCCATCTCCCCTCCGAGCTTAAGAAGCAGCCAGTTGTCCTACATGAACAGCAGTCATAAACTGTTCTACAGGAACAGTAGTTATGACTGCCCTACAGGATCCGCAGTTAGACTCTAGTTGGACA
>APFE030817123.1:0-11796 GCA_000404065.3 Pinus taeda | reverse complement strand
CCTTAGACTCCTATATATAGAAAGGAGGTTTTGTCATTTGTATCATCCAAGAATTGTTCATTTATGTAATGTAAAGGAGGTTGCCCCCTCGAAGAGGATGAATTCTAAGGCGTTGATCTATCTTTTCTTGAGCTAGTTCATAACAGAAAAGTCTTGGATCTTCGTTTTCTGCTCCTGGATGGTACTCCTGAGTTTGGCACTCTCTTCATCTACATCATCATCATGAATGAGGATGAAGTCGGCCTCCTGTTCACCTGATGGCCCCTCGTCATGCATGGGCCTCTTGCCCTTGTCTTGTACCTGTGTTGTCGATGTCGGAAGCGAGACCCCTTCCACCCCGGGTGGAGATAACACTCACTTTGCTGCTGCAAACAAGTGTCTACTGCCTCTCTGATAGGTGATGAATACTGGCATAGTAGTGGTCTCATGGCGCTCATATTGATGAGAAGCACCACCTATCTCTTGCTCAACCTCCGATAATACCTCTGAAGTGCTGAAGGGGTCACGGGAGATGAAGTCATCCCAAGTAATGCCCTGCAATGCCAACTAATGATCCACCAAAATCCGAGTAAGAGCAAAGTGATAAACATTGTTGAGTTGCTGCTGAGGGGTCTTGTGCTGCATGAAGGTGTTCATCCTCTCTATGTTCCTGCAAATGAAAAATGGGAGGTTCATCATCCGTACCCTGGTAAAGTGCATGAGCAACTTGATATGGTAGGCATATAGACGATAGAACCTCCCCTCATAGCTGAAGTACTTCATGATCAATTTCATGAGCAGAGCATATTCATCTCTAAAATATCTAAATGGAAAGACTCTTGTGAGTTGCCTCAAGAATCTGGCCTTAATGTAAGGCTCATAGTGCTGTCGATCCACCTTCTATTTCTTGTGCCACTATTCACCAACATTTGGTATGCCGATTGCTAATGAGATAGTTTCAGGTGTCAATGTGAAGGTGACCCCGACCAAGATAGAGTGACCTCCATGTAGGTGAAGCACAAAACGACGGGCCAACTCATGATGAAATCTAACATTAGCCACCCTTTGACAAAATTCAAAACATGATAGATGCTGGAAGCATGACATAGCAAGAGGGCAGGCCTGCAATTCAGTGAGGGTGGTTGGCTCATCCCTAACATGTTTTCCACTCTTCTGATATCCCTTGGGAGCCTGTTCTTCCGACGATGAATCACTCTGTGTCTCCATCTCATACTCTGATGAATGCTCAGATGCCATGAATACTGTGTGTACTGTACTTGGGCTACCCTTTGATGATGGTATGAAACTAGGTGTTGTTGTGATATCTGCCACCAAGGGGAACAATGAAAAAAAAGAGAGTGTTCGGAGGGGAATAAGATGATGGGAATAGGGGTTATGGGGAAAATGTTGTTTAGGGATATGTAGGAGGGTTTGGGGATGTTACAAGGTAGGGTTTTGGGGTTTATATTGACCAATGGGTGGAGGGATAGGGGATAGGATTTGGTAGTGTTTTAGGGTAGGGATAATAGGAAAAAATGAGAAAGGGGGGATAAGGAAAAATGGTAAGAAAGGGAAAAATGAGGGGTGAAAACGGAGCCTTGGCATCAATATCACAAGTTTGCAACCCAAGCAACCATGGATTTGATGTTTTTAGTGGTTGGTTTTATGAGTTTTTGTTGCAATTATACATAGCCATGAACCACCATAACATTTACAAAAATTTGATGAACAGGCCAAGAGACAGACCCTACCTGGCAATTAGAAGGAATTCCAAAATTTTGATGCAATGGGGGACAATTTCAGGCCTCTGTGGGTGTGCGCCGTGCAACAAACCCAGTGCGCCACGCTCTTTATATGCGCTGCACCCTTGTAAACTTTGCACTATGGGTTGGAGCTGTGTGCGCCACGCTCTGCATGTGCGTCGTACCCCTCTGTGTGTGCACTGCGCTCTGGAAAACGAGTCCCAAGTCACTCTAAACATGCACTTTGCTCTCTCAATGCTTTGCAATGTTTCTCTATGACCATGATTTGCACAATGACTTTGATTTTTGTGGAAACTTGTATATAAAGGCATTTGGAGTCATGGGTTTAATTTTTTCTTCTCCAAAACCCACTTTGCTAATGTTTCATTTTGGCTCTTTTCACTGAGTTAATGCAACACTGAATTTCACTTTTCCTTTGAAGTTTTAGTGAGAATGATGAAATTTTCGGCACTTTTTGCAGGGGTTGCTTGACAGGGCATTTGGCCACGGAAACCATGACTGCACCTAAAGAAATAAACTGGCGACTTTTTTGAAAATTTTATCACAAATGACACACTGTTTGACTTTTCTTCAAAATAGAGTTTTGAAGAATAGTCGAAGTTTGTCCACATGACGATGAAACTCTTTGAATCATAACTTTGTAAGGGCCTCCCTTTGGCCTGCATGGCTTCATTGGACATGGTTGAAGGCCAATTTGACTAATCCCTAGACCTAATGATTGAAAATGACTTTTGTCCTTTAAAGGACCAAACCTTGACTATCATTGACTTTAGTGAACATTGACAAAAGACCTAAGCCAGCAGGTGCCAGACATGAGGGGGACTGACTAACAAGACCCTTTCCGTCAGATTATGGCATGCCCCTAGCAGAATGCAGCTGGAGTGAATGGAGCGAGACACCTAAAGATGAAATGCATAAAGATTTTTGATCTCTGACGGAGGACTGACAAGACCGACTCTAACATTGGCTACAATGGGGGATGGTAGCTCCTTGGAGGTGCCAAGAACAACAGATCTCTGGAAGAGCTAGACAGTGCCTTCGTACATTGGGCTATGGAGTCATTATTTCAACAAACGACACAAGACTCTAACTCATTTATGAACTAAAATGACCAAAAAACTGACTCAATGCAAAAGGAAATGACTCATGACTGACTTAACTAAACAAGAACTGACAAAACTTATTCAATGGTAGCAGTCCATCAAGATTCGAGGGTTTCAAATTATGATGACAACCACCTGCATACTAATGCAATATGTACAATCATGTGTAATGTGTCTTCCAATGTAACCAATCAAGCAGATGCCTTCTTGATTGATTCTCTTGATCAGATCTCCTGGTCAACAACAGATACTGGTTACTGGGCATCCAAAAACACAGTTGACCATGATCTCCTTCATCACTGAATACTGCAATAATCACCTTCACTGCTGGCTGCAACAAATTTGCCATTGGATCATGAAAAACATGAAGATTGACCTCTTGCTAGAAAAACAAGGTGTCCTTTTCTTGTGATTCTGATCTTTTTTCATAAATAAGAGTATGTTCCTGGTCTTCAAAAAATTCTGAACAAATAGATGAGCAGATTTCCTCTTTAAAGAATATTTCAAAACATGAGACATATGAGGAAGAGTCTGAAAGGGGATCCTGAATGGGCTGGTCTGCTGAAGTCTAAATATATTGTAGGTCATCTTCATATGATATGACAGCCAGATTGTCTTTGCATTCATCAATCATGAGAAAAGAAACCTCAAATGATTCTTGAAACCCAACACAATCATTTATATCATCTACCATAAATTCACCCAGAGCTTTTTCACTTACTTGAACAAAGATCTCATCTTGTTGTTCATAGAAGGAATGAGCTACCTCCTCATGAAGATCTAGTTCTAGTGAGATAAGGTCAGTTGGGTCTGTACCTCCGTTTTCTCCATTTGAGGCAGCCTCAACCATGCAACTCTCTTTTTCCTCCTCACCATCTGTCTCTTGATCTGATTTATCATCCCCATTATTTGAGATTGGAACATCATTTTCTTGCATATCATCTTTTATTTCCACCAGATCTGAAAAAAACTTCTTCTTTCATCATTTCCAGCCATATGGAAATCTTCAGCCTGCTGATCTATAAAGCTGCCCATAGGACTGTCATCCTTTTCAGAAGAGGAAAAATTTCCACCATCACCTTCTTGACCGTGTGCATACTGCAGATCCGTGTTAACTTGAGCTGGAACATGACTGTTCAAGAGTTGATCTATTTCATTTTCAGACAAAGGAGATAATGCTTTTCATTTTCTCTTGCACGGACAATGATTTTCTTCAATATTTTCAAGTGAAGGGGTGTACAAATTTTCCTCAGACTGCTGATCCATTTCATGTAATTCCTGTTGACTGTCAAGATGCAAAATTCCTTCATTTTCCACCGTACAAAGATCTTGACTCTGCTGCAAAGTTTCCTGAGCATCTTGATGGGACTCCTCTAGTTTCTCTTCATGTTGCTGAAATGGATTCTCGTACAAGGCTTACATGATCTCATCATCCATAAAATTATCATCCTCATAGTATTTTTCAAGGCTTTCAATAAAAGTAGAAGCATGTTTGCAACAGTCATGAACTAGATTTAATGATGGATAAGAGTCTTTATATCTTTCAATGAACAGGGCATGAAAATCCTTTAGACATTAAATACAAGCAGTGGGCAAATTTTCATAACAAGATTGGGCTTCACCTTCTAAAGTGGCCAGGAATATCTTCATTAAGCAATCTTCAGGAAAATCAACCTTCAACTTGCGAATATGCATGTGAAATCGAACTAGATGTAAAGCAACGTCCTTATTACTATCATCTTTAAACATAGGCAGATTCCTTGACCAATCTACCTTCGGATTTTATTTGGAAAACCTGGGATGTGACCTTGGCTCATGGGAGCGTATCTTCTTGCAATCCGCTCCATTTTAAAAAATCTCAAAGCTACTGATCCCTCTGTAGTGGAGTCACCATGAAGCACCGGTTGCTGGATTCTTCAGAGAAAGGAGTCGCCAGGTGAATGATTTCAGCCGTCTTCTTATGTTTGATCGTTGTTCACCATCAACCATCAGATCTAAGCTTGATAGATGTACTAGGGAAAAACAATCTTCAAGAAAACCATTTTGTTCCCTAGTATGGTCGCCACTATATTAGCACCTAAATCTGCCTTAGGCTGAAGGAAGGCAAAATTCAGGGTAACCACAAACCACACTCAGTCTGGTAGCTAGCCCTACCAGAACAGGAGAGGGCTCTCTCCGAGTCACACTCAGTGAATAAACAAAATGATATGGTCTGAGATGACTTACATTGAAATATTGATCTCAGGCTAGTAAGTAATTATGGATACAAGAAGCAATTTTTTATGAATGACTGAGTTTCTGGGATGGTATGGGACCAACGGATAGCAATGAGCAAAGAATTTAATACAAAGGCACAGATTACTTCGTGAGGCAAGACAAGCAGACAGTCTAGCAATTTAATTTGAAATAACGCAGAATGGGGAGATTGCTTAGGAGGGTGAAAAGGGCATAAGCACATGAATCCTTTTCAACAGAAGAAAAACACACAGCGTGAAACTTTCCCACAAGCAGAGCAATAAAAATGAATTCTACCTTATCTTACTCAGAAAATTTCACTGGAAATGAATATGAAATGAACTATGAAACATAACGAAATACATATGCAACATAAAGAGGCACATTTGCTACACTCATAACCACATGAATCTCATGAAACAGAGCCGCTGCCTTTCATTAATCCTCTGTCAAAATATACAATGAAGAACTGAGTTTCTCTCCCACAGTCTCCCAGAAATTACCACCAACCAACCCTTTGCAAATGGTTTGCATACAATAAATATACTATGCCATGAGGAAATAGAACAACCAAGAGTTGTGGAGTTTCTCAAATCATTACAAAATGGAGATGGAAAGCCAACTATTAGCTACAGGTGCAGCGTTACAAAAATGACAAATGGCTTGGGTGACCGTTTGCCTTCCTTTGCCACTTGGATAGAAGCCAAACTTTTTAAAATTTGCCTTAGTTGCCGAAAAAAGTGAAATGTAGATGAGCGGGCCCACTTGGAGAAAGTCGCGAATCGAAATTTCGCGAAACGGAGGTGAATTTGGCCTTTTTCTCTATATGCGCCGCGCCCAATTCTATATGTGCCACGCCACTTTGGAGGCTATTTTGAGGTACCTGTAGGAGTCCAAAATGTGCCTAAGTGTGCTTGTTAGAAATCCTGGCCTGTCTACTTTCCAAACCAAGTGGAATTTCTAAATTTGGTGCTCATTTGGCCCTTCAAATATTCATTCTCCCAAGACTGCTTCCTGTGTGTCAAAATAGGGGCAAAGTGGTCATTTTTTGAGTGGTTTTGACCTCCTGGAGACTCAAATCATGCCCAAACTTCTTGTCCATGCACCAGTAGTTGTGATTTTGCATGATGAATCCAAAAATGTAAGCCATTTGCAATTTCGAGCTCCCAATCCTAAGCGCCGCGCCAATGGCGCGGTGCCCAGGGAGAAAAAACCTGTGTTATGACCAAAAATTTGCCATGTGACCAAAATTGCCCCAAATTTCTTGAAATTTGGGCTGGAGGTTCTATAAGAGGTAATATGTTGGACCACAGAGGCCTCAGCCAAGATTCGAAGCCGATCTTACTCTTTTTGCCTCTTTTGTCTCTTTTTCGCTCTGCTCAATTTTGCGTTCAAGCTCCTTATCCGAGCCTTTGAACTCATGTTCTGTGCCCTGTAATGATAAACCATCCGCCTCAGTATGGTTTTGTCTCTGTCAGCCTTCTCAAGCAGTCTCTCAAGGTGGATGTTGATGCGCTCGAGCCAAGACTCACGGTCATTGTTAATCTCTTGCTCCAAGGGTGTGAGCTCGATCCTCCTATGCTGGGCAGCTTGGCGATTCTCACAGATGCTTTGCAGATCCATGATCTCATGCTAGTCCTCAAGCTATTTTTTCCTCTGCTCCAAATACCTGATAATCCATTTTGCCCTCTCCAAATTGAGTGACAAGTCTTGGATCTCCGTTTTCTGCTCCTGGATGGTACTCCTGAGTTTGGCACTCTCCTCATCTGCATCATCATCATGAATGAGGATGAAGTCAGCCTCCTGTTCACCTGATGGCCCCTCGTCATGCATGGGCCTCTTTCCCTTGTCCTATACCTGTGTTGTCGATGTCGGAAGCAAGGCCCCTTCCACCCCGGGTGGAGATAACACTCGCTTTGCTGCTGCAAACAAGTGCCTATTGCCTCTCTGATAGGTGATGAATACTGGCATAGTAATGGTCTCATGGTGCTCATACTGATGAGAAGCACCACCTATCTCATGCTCAACCTCTGATAATACCTGTGAAGTGCTAAAGAGGTCACGGGAGATGAAGTCATCCCAAGTAATGCCCTGCAATGCCAATTGATGATCCACCAAAATCTGGATAAGAGCAAAGTGATAAACACTGTTGAGTTGCTGTTGAGGGGTCTTGTGCTGCATGAAGGTGTTCATCCTCTCTATGTTCCTGCAAATGAAAAATGGGAGGTTCATCATCCGTACCTTGGTAAAGTGCATGAGCAACCTGATATGGTAGGCATATAGACGAGAGAACCTCCCCTCACAGCTGAAGTACTTCATGATCAATTTCATGAGCGGAGCATATTCATCTCTCAAATATCTGAATGGAAAGACTCTTGTGAGCTGCCTCAAGAATCTGGCCTTAATTTAAGGCTCATAGTGCTACCGATCCACCTTCTGTTTCTTGTGCTACTGTTCACCAACATTTGGTATGCCGGTTGCTAATGAGATAGTTTTGGGTGTCAATGTGAAGGTGACCCCGGCCAAGATAGACTGACCTCCATGTAGGTGAAGCACAAAAAGACGGGCCAACTCATGATGAACTCTAACATTAGCCACCCTTTGAAAAAATTCAAAACATGATAGATGCTGGAAGCATGACATAGAAAGAGGGTAGGCTTGCAATTCAGTGAGGGTGGTTGGCTCATCCCTAACATTTTTGCCACTCTTGTGATGTCTCTTGGGAGCCTGTTCTTCTGAGGATGAATCACTTTGTGTCTCCATCTCATACTCTGATGAATGCTTAGATGCCATGACTGTTGTGTGTACTGTACCTGGGCTGCCCTTTGATGGTGGTGTGAAACTAGGTGTCGTTGTGATATCTGCCACCAAGGGGAACAATGAAAAAAAAAGGGAGTATTAGGAGGGGAACAATATGATGGGAATAGGGGTTATGGGGAGAAGTTTTGTTTAGGGATATGTAGGAGGGTTTAGGGATTTGATAAGGTAGGGTTTTGGGGTTTTGATAAGGTAGGGTTTTGGGGTTTGGTAATATTTTAGGGTAGGGAAAATAGGAAAAAATGGGATAGGGGGGATAGGGAAAAATGGTAAGAAGGGGAAAAATGAAGGGTGGAAATGGAGACTTGGCACTAACACCACAATTTTGTCACCCTAGCAACAATGGCCTTGAGGTTTTCTAGTGGTAGGTTTTATGAGTTTTTGTTGCAATTATACATAGCCATGAACCACCATAACCTTCACAAAAATTTGATGAGCAAGCACGATGTAGACCCTACCTGTCAATTAGAAGGAATTCCAAAAATTTTGATGTAATTGGGAACAATTTCGGGCCTCTGTGGGTGTGCACCGCGCAATAAACCCAGTGCGCTACGCTTGGTATATGCGTCGTGCCCTTGTATTTTTAACACTGCTGGGTCACGCTCTGTGCGCTGCGCCCCTTTGTGTATGCACCGTGCTCCTGAAAATGACTCCCACTCACTCCAAATGCGTGCTAGCTCTCTCATAAACTTTGCTTGGTTTTCTCTATGACCTTTATTTGCACAATGACCTTGATTTTTGTGGAAACTTGTATATAAAGGCATTTGGAGTCATGGGTTTAATTTTTTCTTCTCCAAAACCCACTTTGCTAATGTTTCATTTTGGCTCTTTTCACTGACTTAATGCAACATTGAATTTCACTTTTTCCTTTGAATTTTTAGCTAGAATGATGAAATTTTTGGCACTTTTTGCAGGGGTTGGATGACATGGCGTTTGGCCATGGAAACCATGACTGCACCTGAAGAAATCAACTGGAGAATTTTTTGAAAATTATCACAAATGTCACACTGTTTGACTTTTCTTCAAAAAAGAGTTTTGAAGAACAATTGAAGTTTGTCCACATGACGATGAAACTCTTTGAATCATAACGTTGTAAGGGCCTCCCTCTGGCCTGCATGGCTTTATTGGACATGGTTGAAGACCAAATTGAATAATCCCTAGACCTAATGATTGAAAATGACTTTTATCCATTAAAGGACCAAACCTTGACTGTCATGGACTTTAGTGAACATTGATGAAAAGACCTAAGCCAGCAGGTGCCAGACATGAGGGGGACTGACTAACAAGACCTTTTTCGTTAGATTATTGGCATGCCCCTAGTGGAATGCAGCTGAGTGAATGGAGCGGGACTCCTAAAAATGAAATGCATAAAGAGTTTTGATCTCTGACGGAGGACTGACAAGACCGACTCTAACATTGGCTCCAATGGGGGATGGTAGCTCCTTGGAGGTGCCAAGAACAACAGATCTCTGGAAGAGCTAGACAGTGCCTTCATCCATTGGGCTATGGAGTCATTATTTCGACAAACGACACAAGACTCTGACTCATTTATGAACTAAAATGACCAAAAAATGACTCAAATTTGACATTGAAATGACTTGAAGACTAACTTCACAAACTCAAACCAAACTGAAATAAAAATGGTATTTACAATGACAGTAGAAGCAGCGTTAATAACTCAAAAATGGTACCGCTTGAGCAACCAACCATTGATCGGCCCTCCTGGACAATCTTCCCCGTTCATTTCCTTCAGAAGAAAGGCATTCTGACCCCGATATGCTGCAATCTTGAAGGGACCTTTCCAGAGATTCTCGAACTTGCTATGCTTACCTTTTTCCTCATTCCTTGCATCCCACTTCAGCACCACATCATCAAACTGAAATTTATCCGCCTTTGATTTTCTGTCATAAATTTTCTTAATATTCTCATGCAATTTGGATGTGTTCTTGAAAACTTCTTCTCTGGTCTGCTGCAAGTGGACCATTTGATTCAACCTTCTCTACATGGGATCTTCTTCACTGTTGGCCTCCTGAAGAAGTTTGACTACCGGGGTAGCGAGATAGGTAGGAAATACTGTATCAACTCCATAAACAATCTCAAATGGTGACGTACCAATGGATTTCTTTTGACTGACCCGATCTGCCCAAAGTGCATTGACCAACCTCGTATTCCATCTCTTCTTATTTATTTCCAGCAGCTTCTTGATGATGTTGACCAATGACTTATTAGAAGACTCCACCAATCCATTGCCTTGCGGATGATAGGCAATTGAGTGACCCAAGATGATGTGATATTTATGACAAAACTCTACCATCCTTTTTGATTTGAAAGCTGTTGTGTTATCAGTGATTAACTTATTCGGGAAACCAAAGCGAGACAATATGTTATTTTCAAGGAATGAAATGATTACCGCATTAGTAGCTTGTCTGGTGGGAATTGCCTCGATGTATTTTGTGAAATAATCTGTCGCTGTGAGGATCCATCTGTGCTGACCGGAAGAAGTGGGATGAATTTCACCAATGAAATCCAACCCCCATTGCTGAAAAGGGGCACTCATCTCAATGGGCTTAAGTGGTAAAGGCTGTAACTTCTACTGTCCTTCGAAAATCTGACACTTATGACAGCTCTTGACCATCTTATATACATTAGCAAACATTGTCGGCCAATAGTGTCCTGCTCTCAGAATTTTATTTGCTATTGATTTCCAAAAAAGGTGACCACTACAGTCTCCTTGGTGGCAGTCCTCCATGACCTTGTTTGCTTCCTTTTCCACCAAACAATTTAACAGAACACCACCAGGATCTTTCCAATACAGTGCAGAATTTAGAATGCAAAACTTGGCAGCTTTCAACTTGAGTGTTCTCGCTTTGTTTCTAGTCATGCCAGGTGGTGGTGACAAATTTTTAAGCACATATATGATATCTGAATACCACAGAGAACGAGAAAACATTTCAGATACCTGAATTGACGATCCCTCCTCATTCTCATCGGACATAGCAACGATCAGATTTATGTCCAAGGAGTACAAGTTTGATTCGGCCATTAACTTTGTCAATCCCTGTCCTTTAACAAGCTTTGTGGGCTTTATTTCCACATCATATTCTAGCAAGGCTACAATCCGCTTGCCTCGTCTTCCTTCCGGATCGGTCTGCACTAAAACATCTTTGACAACAGTGTTAGGAACATAGGCCAAAATATGAGAATGTAGAATATATACTCGAAAACCTTTCAATGCCTTCACAAGTGCAAGGGCTTGCTTCTTAATGATGTTGTATTTTAAGGCTGCATCTCTTATAGCTCTGCTGAAGAATGCAATGGGTTTTTCATGATCATCTCTTTTCTGCAATAACACCGCTGCCATAGTATGCTCCGAAGCGAAAGAAAACAATATGAAATCCTGAGCGTAGTCCAGGCTTACTAGAACTAGAGCTGAAGAAAGAGCCAATTTGACTAAATTGAAAGATTTTACAGCTTCCTCCGTCCATTTCACCTGGCTGTCCTTCTTAAGCATGTTTGTAATCTCTCTTAGGTGCTCAGCAAGGTTAGGTACAAAGCGACGTAGAAAATTCATTTTACCATTGAAAGATTGAATCTCTTTCTTATTCCGGGGCAGATCGATTTGCTGAATCGCTTGTACACATGCTGGGTCAATACGAATACCATCTTTTGAAATAATGTGCCCGAGTAGTTTTCCTTCCTCCATGGCGAACAAACTCTTTTTCAGATTTAGTGACAAGCCATATTTTCTACACTTTTGAAAGACAATTTTTAGATGGTACGTGTGTTCTTCATCAGATTTGGAAAACACCATCAAATCATCTAGGTACACAACCAAAAAGACATCCTTCTCATTTGCAAAAGCCAAGTCCATTGCATGCTGAAATGTGGCACCTGCGTTC
>APFE030817119.1:611-11885 GCA_000404065.3 Pinus taeda | reverse complement strand
ATTTGAAATAAAAAAATTCAAAAGAATATATATTTTAAGCAAAAAAAATTAACATAGAATTAGAAAAAACAATAAAAACCTGATAATAAAAATGATTAAAAAAAGTATATAATAAAAAGAAACCATGTCAATGTGAAAAAAATTAAATTATATATAAAAGAAAAAAAATCACTATAAAAATACTTATATCTAAAAAAAAAAAAAACCTTTTTTGGTCTTCTTGGCGGGCTCAACTCGATTATGAGAATCAAGTGAGGGGCTCATCTGATGTTATGAATCAGATGGAGCCCTGGCTAGTGGTTGAAGGTGCCACGACCTGTGGCTACCGGAGCAGTGATGGAGCCCTACCTAGGGGCTCAGCAAGGCATGGCCTTGTGTAGGCAACGCTACGTGCACCTTTGCTAGTCGAGGGTTGTGGGCCCGTTGGCAGGCTTAATCCAATTCTGAGAATCAAATTGAGCCTGCCCAAGGGCCCGAAGAGGAATTTTTATTTTTATTTTTTTATAATAATCATAATTCATTTTATAACATTTTTTTGTTTTATGGTTTTTTTCTTTAAATTTTTAATAAAAATATATAGACTTGTAGTTGACACAAATTAGTTAAAAGAATTTCCACCACCCAAGTGCCTCCGATGCGACTAAATCTCAAATCCAACTACATTATGTTTCATAGACAATATTTAATTACATTTCTAAAAGAACTTATGAAATTTATTTCCTAGTTAAGTAAAATGGACAACAATCCTACTCTAATAATAGATAGAAAAAACTTATGGAAGACACAAAAGGACAAAAAGCATCCAAATGATTACAACAATTAGACAACTCCGCATAATGAGAATATAGGTGGAGATAAAAGCGAACCATAATAAGTGATTCATATGAGAAAATATTTTGAATGGAAAAGGAAAAGGATCAATAAACCAAATTGAATAGTGGTAGTGAAAACTATTGACCTCTCAAAATAAGTAGAAAATGAAAATGGATAGAATATGAACCAAATTCAATATCATATGCATTAATAAGATGATTATGCTTCTCTTGAACATCATTGCTACTACTATTTATGAAAATGGTGCCCACCTCATTAAATGTAGGTTTTGTACCATTTTTAAGGTGATAGTCTTTCCCTTACTTATAGGAGTTGTCCTTACTTCTCAATAAAGATCAAACTCTAAATATGGAGGAACTCCATCCTCATCTAAAATAATTTCGTTGTTATCATCAATTATTTCTAACACTCAAGTTCAGGTTACTAAGAAAATTTTGCATACCACCACATAGAAAAAGAACAAGGGGGGGAGTCAATTGATTTAGAATAAAACTTTAAATGTCCTATCCTAAGGTTTCTTATCCCAATGATGATCAACATTTGCTAATATAGCAAAAGTCCTTCCTTATCTTGAGTTTTAGCATTTACATCAGAGCTCTTAACATCAACTATAATAGTCTCAGAAGTCAACAACTTCACAAAGACCTACATATTACTTGGGATATGAAGGACAAGAAGAAGGGTACATTCTTCCAAATATTATAATCGACTACGCTTCTATCATCTTCAAGATCATGCCTAGTGAAGATCAACCTTTGATGATTTGGAGCAATTCCTTGTCTTAAATTTTAGCTTTCACATTATTGACAATATCTGAGCTATCAACTTCATAAGTAATTTTCATGTCGGTTAGAATTTTGATATCTGCATTCCACCTTCATAATTAATTTTCATCCTGGGTAGAGTTTTGAGATCTTCATGATTTTTTTTAGTCATGGTAATGTGAAATATATCATGAGGTAAGTGTTCTAAGGTTCATCTTAGTTTATTAGCCATTTTGTTTATATTTCTACACTAATTCCTACCTAGATCAAAGAACTTGCCTTTCATTGTAAAGATTAGGACACATATTTTCACTTACCTCTTTTAAAACTTCTTAAAAACCATTTTGCAAATTTGTCAAGATGCTACACTACATACATATTCCTTTGCAATTTAGAAATAAAAAATGATATTAATATCCAACAAATTTATATAACTATTAGATAAAATTAAAAATAAATAAAATAATAGGATATGTTAGACAAACTCTCGAGTTCTTTGAACACCCTGTTTCAAACATACTCAAAAAGAAATAAAATATTAAAATGAAAATTAAATCCACAACAAATTCTAAATGTCAATCCATAATAATGTAACTAACGAAATGGAATAAATAAAAAATGGTAAAAGCATGAATTGAAGCCTTATTGGAAATATGTGTGTTGGAAAGATGTTTTTTTGAAGGGGAGAAAAGCAAGCATTAATGGAAAGAACCACCAAAAAAAAGAAACAAACAGAAGCATCCATCGAACATAGACCAAAAAAAACATCCGCTGAAATTTTCAAAGAGGCGTGGATTCGATTGAAATTTGAAAAAGCGTGGACTCTCAATTGAAGAGAGAGCATGGAATCCGAGAGGAAGTAGCGGTGGTAAAACTCTTGTGGCCATTGAGGAGAAGTGAGAAATCCCTATATTAAGTCTTATCATATTTCCAACATCTTCCTTACCCTTTGTCTATATCGATTGTGATTATTCTTGTGTGTTTGGCTATATGTGTGGTTAGAGTTTGGGTCTATCTGTGTTGAGTCTGTGTTTGAGTCAGTCATGGTTGTGCGAGATAGAGGAGGAGGCTTAAAAGAGAAGGGAAAAGGAGGAAAGATGAGTTGTGTACTGACTTTTTGGGCTCAAAGAAATCAATTATCTCTAAAAAATGGTTTGGATTAGATTCTATTTAACTTCAATGTTTTTATTCATCTCTGCCTTGCTGTAAGAATTAATTCCATTTCATAACTTTGTATTTCGGTTTGGTGCAGTGTAAATTATTGGAGTGAATGAAGAGTTGACGTTGCATGAAAATGAATGAAATATGGAAGGAAAGAGGTGGTTGACATTGTTTTTGTTCAAGGCATTCCAATTAGCTTGTTGAACGTGAAATCGAATCCCAATTCTAGGTATATAGAGATGGCATTGTATCTCTCCTTTTGATTAGTTGAAATATCGTGCTTTAGCCAATTTTATTGAACTTAAGGCTCTCCTTCCTCCTCAATTATTTGTATTAAATTTAATTTTTTCTTTATTTTTTCAATCATCCTCAATAATTTTTATTAGAGATAGTTTTTCTGTCATTCATTCAAGAAGTTATCCCCTATGAATTCAAGCATCACTAGATTTTTAATGACTTCTGATAGCTCTGTATTTGGGTTTAATCTATTGTGTATTAGTTTATTTTGTGGTTTTATAATATAACCTCTTCTTTATTAGTTTAACCCATTATTTGTTTCTAACATGACTTGTGGTGTATTGTGTTCTTTCTTTGTTTAATCTATAGGTTTTTCCCTTTTGGGTGTAAAAATATACATTTTCGAAAGTGGATTCCTATTTGTTTTCATTATTTAAATATGTGATAGAAAGATTTATTACTTTTATATAAAAGACAAATTGATAATCTTCAAGACAAATTGATAATTTTCATTATATCTTATTAAAACTATACATTGTTCTCTAATATTTATGTGGTATTGCATGAAAATTTATTTACGGGAGGGATTTCACCTCCTAGTTTTGCTGAAGGGTTTTTTTTAGAGTAAATATTGATGTAGTTATATATTATTCTTTCCTTCTCTCAAATACTGTAAGAGAATTATGCACACAATTATTAATAAAAAAAAAAAAAATTATTGAAAGGGTTAAACTCCTTCTTAGTTATCAAGAAGGATGGGGCACCATTTTTCTTTCAGTAGTGTAGTTATCTTTATTTGTGTTGATTACTTTTCTTTAGACTCATAACCGTCAAACATTTTTTTTTAAGATACATTTACTTTACAACATTTATATTTGAGGCATGTCATATTACACTTCAATGATCATCCATTCATATTATAACACTTATCCCATTCGCATCTAACTCATAACACACTTACATTTAAAAAAAAATCTATATATATATATTTTTTACAAAAATATAAATTATACAATCTTTCACCATGCATTGAAAAACACTAAATATAATTATACTTAACAGGCCATTCATATTGGTTTTTTATTTTTTTTTGGTTTTCATTTTAGTTGATTTTTAAAGCTTTTTATATTCTATTATTTATATTTTATATAATTAGATAATGGTATACATATATAATTTAATGTATTTATGTCTTTAGGTTCATATATTGAATTGATACTATACCATGTTACTTTGAATTGGTGTGTGTGTTTAGTTGAATTGCGTGTTTTCTTTTTTGAAATTTCATATCTATATGTGGGTTGTCCTAATAATGATTATTTTCTTTTGTATTTTGAGACCAAATTTTATATAGTGTGTTTGCTTATTTGGTCTAGTATTTTGTATTTTTATTTAATTAAAATCCCATATATATGTGAATGCTTGTATCCATGTTTATTTATGAATATTTGTATGTAATTTGGAATTGTAATCATGTGTTTATTGTGATTAATTATGAATTTGAATGGGTAAACATAATGTAGATTTTAATTTGTATATTGTGTGTGTGTGTGTGTGTGTGTTTTTAAAGCTAGATAAGAATATTTGAGCGTTTTCTTTTATTGACTTGAAATTTTATCATGTGCAATTAGTTATTTGAAATTGTATGTTTTGTGTTTACTCCAAATTGTATATTGTTTGTTTGCTTGAACTTGTACTGTATGTTTTAATTTTTATAGTGTTTGATTGCTTATTTAATGTTGCATTTTCATATTTGGGTGTTTGTTTTTATATTAACTTGAAATTATATTATTTGTGTTTCCTTAGTTTTTTAACACCCCTCCCTTGTGTACTAAATTATTGCAAACCTAAGCTGAGTTACAACTAGGTGTGATATCCTCCCTTGTGTGCTAAGTTATTGTAAATCTAAGCTGAGTTAAAGCTAGGTTTGATATCCTGCCTTGTCATTTAAATGATTGTAAACCTAAGTTGAGGGAAGCTACGTGTGATACCCTCCTTTGTGGGTTAAACTATTCTAAACCTAAGATGACGAAAGCTAGGTGATATGTACTATGAAAAGAAAATGTGTTATTAATAAATTAATAAAATAAATCACTTAGAGGGTGGAGCACCAAGAGAGAGGAGATTCTTTCCAAATCCCATGAGGAACGGGAATAGAGATGAATCTTTCATACTAAGCTTCTATATGACATTATAGATAAGTTTGGATGGATTAGATATCTATCGGATGGATGGGAGATAAAGATGCATCAAACATAAAAGCTTCATGGGAAATAAAGGCAAGATTTTATGAGGAAAAGCCTCCTGGGCTATAAATATGAGATTTTGCAAAAAAGACATAGGAACATGGAAAAATCCATAAAAGCAGGATGTCGATAGTGGTAGCTAAATCATGAAAGAGGGTATTAACTACCTAATGATTGATCAATTGAGGGCAGTTGATGCTTGGCAAGATCTTCGGCTCGAAGGGAGTAAAAGGTGATTCGTTGTTGGGAGATGGTGCTCCTCCCTTCAAGAGAGGTTTTAGTTGGTCTCAAATGCATGGGATGTTTGTATGATGATTCTTACTCTCTCTCTCTCTCTCCCTCTCTCTCTCTCTCTCTGTTATAGTTCCAAGTTTTTTGTGAGAAGATTCTATGAAGTCTCTGTTATCATTCTAATTTTTCTATGGGATGATTGCTTAAGTTTCCTCACCATGAGAATGTTTCAATGAATTACATCGGTTTGTGTACTAACAAAATTATTAGGATGCTAAATCCTACAATTAAGATATATGAATTACATAATTTCCTCTTTTATAGAAAATGAATGATTCAATAATGCATGTAACTGTCGTGTGCTCTCATATGCATTTCGAAGTTATCAATATTATCTTGAAAGTGGTAGCAAAGAGTAGCATGCTTTAGTGTTTTGCAAGTTTCCATGCATGTGGAATAATTATGGAGGAATGTCTCCCATAGTATTATGAAAGGTTCACCATGCTCTATGTCATGCATAATGAAATTATATGCTCTTGCATGTAGTATAAGGAATTAATGGAACATCCTTTTAGTTATGCATATATGGGTCTATAATATATCCTATGAAATTGACTTGAATATCATCAGGTTGCTAATGGTACCTAGTGTGTCTATGAGATAGGTTACTTGTATAATGCCTGATCTAAGATTTGTATTTAATTAACCAATTCATTATGCATGATGGAAACAAGAACTATAATAATGATGGATGATCATGATAGTAGAGTTTAATTAACATCATTTATGTAGGTAAGGAAATTAGTAAAGGTTGCATGTTATGGTTAGTTCCGTTTTCATCTACTAAATCATGTTTACTAAAAATCATCTACTAAATCATGTTTACTAGAAATCTGACACATAAGCCTTCACAATAAGGTTAATAGACCATATTAGAAGCACTCTATAATTAAATTGATTATGACTTCGGAGTCTATTACAGAATTACTAATGATGATATAAGGGCAGGCTAAAGATACACTATGTGGTATTGTTTCTTAACGATTAAATATAGATCAAAATAAACATTTATGGAATGGGAGCTGAGGAGCTAAATTATAGGGTAGGATAAGGAGGTTCGTTACCAAAGGTATCAAACAAAAAGTTCAAACACTAATTCTTATGGGCCAATCCACCTCCGTAGGATTTCAATTACGGGTTTAAAAAAAAAAACGTTTTCCGTAAAGGTGAAGTTAAAATTTGAAGCTTAGAACATGTTAATGTCATATTTATTTGTTGTTGTTAAAGAAAGTTAGGATTACTTAATGGTTTATTGAGGAACCATGAATATACATATGTTAATTCACTAGATATGTAACAAGGGTATTATATCAAGCAATTTAATTAAGGAGGAAGTTTTTATGCTTTGGTGGAAGATGTTTTCTACCCCATCTAGGTTGTATGCTCAAACATGTCTTCTAAGAAGACCATATGGTATCAAAAAATTAAATATAGGGTTAAATCCGAGAGAATTCTCAAGAGACTTCAATCAAACCTACATCAAACAGCGATCAAGCTAAGCTTTGGGGTCTTTGTGTTTCCCTCACTATATGTTTTTGAAAGTGCCTTTCCATGGCTACAAAGTATGCAATAAATCTCTGGAATTATTAAACTTGTCTCAAATCCATGCCCATGAGATCGATTCATGTCCTTAAAGTTTTGTAAGTTTTAAAACGATAGGCCAGCAACAAAAGTACCGGAGGAAATCTAATCCGCTTTGTCATATAAAGAACATTTTTTTGGACGTAAATTTATTGTTATGGATTCTTTGGCGTACTATATTATTTAGGAACTGAAGAATTCTGGAATTTAAAACTACAAAATATGACCTCCTCCAAAAATTTCTTTGATTCTATTTTCGTGATATCGACTTGAGTGGGACGTTACAAATTATCAACATAAACGGACTCATCCATAAATTATGACATAAACTGACTCATCCATAATGTCGATATTACATTGCGTGGGGTGAATGCGTAGTGGGAAAAAGCACACGATGGGTTATGGCAACTCGAAATATGAAAAGAGTTGGTCCACTTGTGTGTCTACCCGGTCACTGTGTTTCCCATTAGGTGGTAACCACCACCAATGCATCCACCACCAATCCATCCATTGTAGGGAGGACCTCACCACCGTGTTTAAATTGCCGTACTCAACAATTGATTCCCATGAAATGGACTAACCCATTAAGGAAGATATATCATGGCCAGTTCAACATTCACAACGGAGAACTCAACCTTTCTCTGATGATAGCGATAAAACTCAACCTTTAAAAAAAAAAATTGGTTATGTCTCCAAGCATTTTTGGAAACTCGTTGCTGGAAGAGGAGAGGAATAACTAGGAAGAATTGTCAATCTGAATACGAAATCGAGGCACGGGGATGGAGCTTCTGCACATGTTGTGTGGACCGGACAGAAGCTAGCTCTTATTTTGTTGTGGAAAAAGGTCGGGAAAATTAGCCGGGACATGTGATTCACCATACGGTTCCTCCTCCCTATGGATTAGCGCTGAATACACGGGTATGCTGCTTGATCCTCATGCGCAGTCATTTTTTTTCGAGTGTGTTATAGATTTTCTGTCCACTTTTGGGATGAATGCCGGTTTCAGTGTCTGTTTTTATTATCAGTGCCTGTTATCCTTATTGCATGGGAAACATCCGGGAGAGATCGACCTTATCCACCTTATTCACTGACCCAGATAGGTACGAAATTGTTCAATCCCAAAAGCCTACTTTTGGCTTATAGATATAGGGTTACCCTAAAAAAGGCTTAGAGAATAATGATAGTAAAAGCAACCAATGACAAACAATAAAAAACAATTTTACATAGGGTTTACGGATAAGGAAGTGAATGTTTTCAAGCCGCATCCATATCACCTAAAGTGAATCGACTGCTATGTGATGTTCTGGTGACCATTTTAGATGCTCGGAATCTTTCCTACCAAGTTAAGAATGCCATTATGTTTAAATCCTTGGAGATCTAGTGCAATGCTAGAACCACGAATAGGCATGAAGCAAATATGGTGATTTCAAGTTTTAATTTCTAAGGATTGTCAACAGGGAAGTTGGGACCCAATCTACCACATAAATGATAAGAATATCGATGGCTAGGTGTTGTAAACCTTCTTGTTAATGTATTTGAAACGATCATTTTTGTTTATTCGCAGTGAGTGCTTTTCAATTTTAGAGAACCTTAGCCTCAGGGTTATTTCTTAAACAGGAAATGAGCATTCTCTAAAGTTACAAAAGTATGTAGATGTGCTAGAGATAAATCATGACCATGAAAAAAAAAGATTTAGACAATGAATGATACTGAAATAAACTGTCAAAATAGTTTATTAATGAAGCCATAGGTTCGTTTGATACTATATACAAATACAAACATTCCAAATACATCAAATCTAATTTTTGGGTAATAGAATCACAACATGGATAAAATCACTTCCGCCTGCTTTCTTTTAAGTAATATTGGGTTAAGTGATTGTGTGTCTACACCGACCCTATAATATTTTACTACGAGTGATGATGTTGGATTTTGGTAGCTTTCAGAAGTAGTTCATTTTATTGGTAGATTTAAAGCTAAAGAGACACCTTCCCAACTAGGTTTTTGGATAAAATCTCATTAAGGGTTGTTGTTTCCCTTTCGGTCCCCAATAATGCCTTTTCTTTGGCCCTATCCGCTGATCTAGAGGCGTTGAAAGGAATTTGGTGTAGGATGATGGTTATCCTTTCTTGGTTTCAAGGAGAACAATGTGAGTATCCACCTTATCTGAGAAAAAGAGACCTGGTTGGACATTCCATGGCCATGTATCGAATTCTTATCGCTCACTACTCAAATAAGGATAAAGAATGCCTTTAATACCTTAAAGGATTGAAATTTCATTCCATCTTGAAAACAAGAACATTATTCACCTCAGGTAATCCTAATACCTGTAAAGGTCTTATGAAATTATGAGTTTCTTTCCGGGAGAAAAAGTAATAAGAACACGAGGTGCTCTTTATGTCGAGGAAAACTATCCCTCAGGTAGGCAAGCGAGTGAAGCTACCAGACTTGCAGCAAGCAAATGAAAACTTGTTGTGAGTGATTATTCTCCTGTCTTCTTATGTAATTTGATAACACTTATCATTACTTGCACATAGACAAGTCACATTGGGAAAATCTTGCTCATATTATCTTCTCCTATCTTAATTTCTCCTTGTGTGGAAGTTACACAATGTCTATTCGATTAGCAGTTCTTCGATATAAATACTCCTCCTACCCACACGTTGGTATCAAATTTCATCATCTTCAGTGCTAAAACGGTATTGGATGCATTGTTCTTTAGATTTCCTTTGAATGCTTCCATAGAAGGAGATATCGCAAGGTGTTGCAGTCGTTTAGCAAGGGAGGCCGAGAAATGTCCCTAAGGCCACTGTTATAAAAAATTATATATTGAAAGAGGAGAGCAGGGTGTTGTTGATAATTCGGCATCCTAATGGGCAAGGCTAAGCCATGTGTGGAGACTCAAATTCCATAAGAGTCTCAGGGAAAATGTTGGCAATGATCACAATGATGACTCTCGCATAGCCTTATTTTATGATGGCTTGCTCATATGAGGAAATTTGCATGATTTTTTGTTTGGTGTTTCAAGTATGGTTTAAGGTATACTAGCTCACTTAACTGTAAATATTCCTAATTCTCCTTGGCTTCATAACTATTCTCTTCATTCTTAGTCACAACTAGAAAAAATGGCATTTTATGGATTAATTTGAGAGGGGTGACCAATGATTTTTTCCTAAAGCCATTCTGGTGCATCATATGGGAGATAGGAAAAGCATCTGCAATTATATAATCACCACATATGCTAGCCTTTCGTCCCTCTTTTAAACTCTACTTCAAAATTATTGTACTAGGTTTGGGTGAAGATGATTGAGGGTTTTCTAATGTTAATTGTCGAAGACGTTGCTTGCCCTATTTAAATTTAAATAATGAATTGAGGAAGTAGGTTGACTGAAATCCATTTCTAATTAGGTTAAAATTATTGTACTTGGTTTGGACGATTGGGAAATTTGTAGAAGGTAAAATTTTTATTTCTTTATTTGTTCCCCAAACTTAAGTTGTTGTTAAATTCTCTTAGGAGGGCACAAGGACTCTATACCATGAGCCATGAGGTAAAAATGTTTTAAAATACTTTAAATGATAGACCTTGTTCATATTTGAACTCGATAAATGAACACATTGTAGTGTATGATTATTGGATTAAAAGTTTGGATGAGAAATTCTAGGGATGTGGTCATCATGTAGGATAAATAGACACGGGAGTAATGGAGAATAAAGAAAGTTGAATACTATGTTTAATTTTGTACCAATAGGTCTCTTCTGCCATACTATCACCATATTACTTTACTCATATTAAAATTAAAATTATGTGTCAATGATTGCTATGCAAGGACATACCTTAACTAGAATGTAGATGATACTTATGAGAGATTTTAAGGGAAGAAATGTTGAACTCTTATGAGGTAAATGGAAAACAGGAAAGATAAAATCACAAGTACAATTTCCATAGATCATGGTCAACACCAAGAAATATTTCAAATAAAAGTATATAAATGGACATAAATAAATTTATGGTTAATTAAGTGGGTTCCATCCTAAAACAAATTCTAAAAATTTTACTCATGGAAGACAGTTTTTTGTATGAAGTACGAGACTATGTAATTTTATTATTCTGATGATTGGTGCATCTAGATGTAATGATGGAATTTTTTTTTGATATGGTT